>JAJEJO010000806.1:440374-471604 GCA_020662805.1 Glaucomys volans
ATGGTGTGCTCACGGTGTATTCATGGTGTGCCCATGGTGTGCCCATGCTGTGCCCATGGTGTGCCCATGGTGTGCCCATGGTGTGCTCATGGTGTGCCCATGGTGTGCTCATGGTGTGCTCATGGTGTGCCCATGGTGTGCTCACCGTGTGCTCATGGTGTGCTCATGGTGTGCTCACCGTGTGCTCATGGTGTGCTCATGGTGTGCTCATGGTGTGCCCATGCTGTGCCCATGCTGTGCTCATGGTGTGCTCATGGTGTGCTCATGGTGTGCTCATGCTGTGCTCATGGTGTGTTCATGGTGTCCTCATGGTGTGCTCACAGTGCGCTCACGGTGTGTTCATCGTGTGTTCATGGTATGTTCAAGGCATGCTCACTGTGTGTTCATGGTGGCACCTTTGCCTAGAAGTCTGAAGTAAGAAAGAGACTTGATTGTGAGAGAACACTTACTTCATCTCTCTCCTGCCCCACAAAACCCTTATCCCCACGTCGACACATAGCTGAGTCCTCTGTGGTCCCTCAAGTCTGATATCCAGGCTCCAAACTTAATCTCCTATTAACAACGTCTGAACCAGGGATCTGGCTAACTTTAATCTTTGATTTCTTAAAGAAATAAGAATCAGAGCATCCTATGTGCTGAAGCTGAGATGCACATGGTCTAAATGAGCAATTTAACCGCGGACAGGAAAGCCCAAAGCAAGAGCAGGGCTGGTGTGTTTCCCTCTTGCTATAACCTCTGCCGCACCTTTTGCTCCAAAGCTCTCCTCTTCCTCCTGCAAGAACCTCTGCCCCAGGCCTCCTTGAGGGCAGCTTCCTATCTTTTGTTAAGGATCACAGATTCTTTACCTTCCATGGATTTTGCCCCTTTCCCTCATTGCCCCAGGACCCTCCTGCTTTTTAGAAGTAATTTAGCAAAATTTTGGAAAACAATTGTCATTTCTTTTTTAGAAAATAAATCATTGTATTATCTCACTAAATGCCCAACTCCTATTATTAATACCTCCACTAAAAACAAACGAAAAACACCAACATGAACTGATGTATGAACTGGAGCAGGAATAAAGATAAAAAGTACAAGCCCTGGAAACCTTAAAACGTGAGAAACCCCAGGAGGGACTCAAGTCCAGTACCTGAGGGCGGAGAAGCTGTGCTGTGTGCGCCCTTGCTGGTGCAGACCACGTGTCTCACCTCTGAACCCTCCACAGAACCCTCCACAGAGCCCCGCACAGGGCACAGGCCGGCAGCGCGGGAGCTTCAGGAAGTGCTGCTGGAATACACGATGGCAGGAAGGAGGGGGTTCTCGTTTTAAACAGGAACCTGCTGGTTGCATGTAACGTTGCTGTTTAAACTTCTGAACCCCAAAGTTTGAGAACAGCAACCTGCCTGGCCAGATGGTTGATAGAATGGTTATGGGCAGGAGTTACAGACCATTTCCTCCTGGTAGCGTGACCCCCACCCAGCCCTGGGCTCTTACATATGACTCTACCCAACTCTTCAGGGATCTTTTCAGGTCATGAGAATGAAGAATCCTTTTTCTAAGAAAAAAGAATTTTGCTAACAAAATGTAGGGCATTCCAGCTAGAAGTCCCTTCCCAGTCGGGCAAACGTGTTTCGCCTGGTGCCGTGGGATGTGCGCGGGCGGAGACCGAGTGCGTCTGCGAAGGTTACTTTGCTCTCAGGTTTCCTGCTCGCTTGGTGGAAATGGACATCATGATGATGGTATGTTCCTGTCTTTGTGGAAACCTGAGGCCATCCATGTAAGGGGCTTAGGACTTCAAAGAAGTTCAATAAATGATAGCTTTTCCTGCTTGAATCAAAGCTTCGGAGGTCTGATATTTTTGTCTGCTTTGTCCCTCCTGGCTCCCAATGCCTGACGGAAAACAAGCACTTAGAATATTTGTTAAATAAATTATGTATTTTCTACTGACTGAGTGATAGACTGGAAGTGCATCCCTGTCCTTTGAATATATTGAAATAGCTGAGTGCTGCCATTAGCATCTGGCTCCAAGACCGAGCGGCCTGCCAGCGACAGCGGTGTACTTTCTGAACATCACGGGCAGGAGCCACATGCTCTGTGTCAGCGCATCTCAAAGTATGGTCCCCAGGCCAGCAGCACCAGTAACCCCCAAGAACTTGTTAGAAATGTAAATCACGGGCCCGCTCCTGACCTGCTGAATCTGAAGTTCAGGGGTGGAGGCCGGAATCCGTTTCACAAGTCCTTCAGCGGATGCAGATGTACATCCGAGTTTGAGAACTGGAACTCGGGGCACGTGTGGAGTGCTGCTGTGCTGGAATTAGACGTGGTCTGACATTTGATGCCTGAGGGTAGATGACTCGTACCTACAGTATAGGATGCACTGGAGATTTTAGAGTACTATGCTTAAAGAATCAGCATCCTGCACTGGAGGATTTTCAGGACCCTCAACCGAGCAACAGTTGGTGAGTTCAAAGGCTTCAATGTCTCCTGGCCTGCAGACACTGCTGGACGTGCTCCCTACCCCTCTGTTCTGCCAGGGTGCCCCGCCCACTCAGTGATGGCAGAGTAGGTAGGCAGGCCCTGCCTCAAGGGAAGATCCACCTCTAGGCTGCCCTCAGTTCCATGTAGATTCAAGCCAAGCTGGTGTAGCAGAGACCAGAAGAGTGACTCAGAGACAGCAGGCAATTCTTTCTTCTGTGCACCTGGAGGGGAAGGGTTGACATCAAGTGGACGGGACCCTTGTCCTTCCACTCTGGGGCTCTCACACCCCCTCAGTGCTGACCCACCTTCATGTCAGAGCCAAGAGCATGTTGTGTTCTATCTCACCAAGTGCTTCAAACACAGGAAGCTCGTCTTCTTCATGTGATAGTAAAACTAAGCTACTGGGCAGACGATGAATTCCCCCAGAGTCAAAAAATAAGGCTGGGGCAAACATGGTGGGCTCTTTCATGGTGGTCCTCATTCCCCTCTGTCCACTGATGAAGAATATGATGGAGACACACCACACCCCCTTTCTTTTCACCAAGGTGTGACTATTCCTGGTAATTCTTCAAAGAGTCCTTACCTGAATGTGTTGAAGCCAATTTTCCAGCACAGGCTTTAAATACCAGACAAACCTTGAACAGAGTCTCACTCCCTCCTATTAGTTATTAGTAACCTGGGCAAATTAATCTTGTTTTCTCCAGTGGAAATATTAATTCCTTTCTGGTTTATTTGAGGATTAAGAACACACAGCAGTGCCTGGCACACAATGGCTGTGGCCCGAGGAGGTGCCCACTCCCACCTCTTCTTCCCCGCCATCTGAAAGGACATGGTAAGCAGAATGTCATGGAATTGCAGTGGTTCCATTATCTCACTGAAAACTGTGGGTCATCCAGACATAGCCCACGGAAGTGTAAACCAACCAGAGACAAAGCCAAGAAACTCAGGATAGATGAGACCTCGTCAAGTGTTGGGAGGATGGAGGCCAAACATTGAATTTATTTTCAAAAATATTTGCAAAATCCCCGTGGGGGTTTTCTTGTGATTCCCCTTAGTTTATCATACTCCCTCACTAAAGGAGCTTGTGTTCATAGACACCCAGGATAACCATCTACACAGAGCAACTCCACTGCATTTCTGCTGTTGCTCTAGACTCCAGTGTCTTCGAGGTGGACCCCAGCAGGACAGAGCTGAAAGGGACTTGAGAGAGCATCCGGTCTAACCTTCTCACCTTGTGACTGAAGGCACCTTTCCGTTTCTCCTGCCTGGTCGAGCACCATGCCTTGTATACGCTGGAGGGTTAACACATAGCAGTTGAACAAACCGATGTCCTTGATATTCTTTTTTATGTCCTTCACATTCTTAATAATTTGCCCCCCTCCCCCTCGACCTCTCTGTGAACAAGGATGCAGAAACAATCTGAACCTCTAGGCACAATTGTCCTGTGTTTGATGCTGTCATTAATTGCTCCATATGAGTTCACTTGTGTGTTTGAGCTTTTTCCTCCTGAAATGACCTTTCCTACAGTTCGAGTTCAGTTTAGAACATGAATTCGGTGTGTCCAAGTCATTTGTAGGAGTATTCCTGGTCCTGCCAATGTGGTGTTAGACCTATAGAGATCCCCAAACTGCTCAAACACATGCTGTCGCCGTGATCTCCTGCACTGTGACTGGGAGCCACAACGCCAAGTTCACCTGTGCTCCTGCTTCATGAGAATGCAACCTCTGCAGCTGTGCAGGGACCTCAGCTGAGAACGATCCAGGTGTGATTCAGTGCTCAGATGTCATCCTCTGGAAATTTAAAATGATTTTTTAGCCAGTGCCCCGTGTTTTCATTTTGCACTGGATCCCACAGATCATGCAGCAGGTCCTTCCTGGTCCCTGTAAGTGCTTGAGCATCTCACGCCCCTTCACATCCTCTGACCCCCATTTCTGAAGATAGCAAATCACAGGCCCCAATCGCAGTGAGGCTGAAACATCAGCCAGGACTTCAGAATAAATGAGCAAGTGTGTATTCAAAATAAATGGCTTTCCGCCTGTGTGGGGCCAGCCGATGCAGGGGAAGGAACATGTGTCAGTCACTGACTGGTGCCAACCACGGGCTGTGGACTTCTGTACAGAGCTCGCCCAGCCATCACCACGAAGCTGGGAGAAAGTGCTGGGAGAAGAGAGGGAGAAGTGAGGCTCAGGAAGTTGAGTGACTCTGAACTCTCCCTCAGGACCTCCTGAAACCAGCATGAGTGGCCCCTGGCCCTTCACCTGACAGTGGCAGGGAAGCAGACCAGCCGCAGAGGAACCATGTGCTCTGGGGTCTCAAGTCCGGCCAGCATGCAGCACAGGCCTCCCGCCTCCTTCCCCCCGGGGCCGGGAGGACAGCGCGTATCCACTCAGTTACTCTCAAACCTCCACGTGGCACCTGTTGGGCGCCAGGCGGCTTCTGTCCTGTGAGACGGTAGTGAGAAAGACCTCCCTCTGCTCTCCAGAGGCCACTGGCCAACTGGAGAGGCAGACCTTCGTACTCCCCATCCGCGCATTCTGGCGGCCTCGGTTGTGAAGTTGAGCAGTCAGGATGGGGAGCAAATGTACTAAACGGGTAGAATAAACCACAGATTAGGGTCTGGGTTGGGCGGCCTGCATACTAATCACACCTGCAATAATTCACATCGTTGGTTTGACAGCTGGCTCTGGCCAACATGCACCATCCTCTACCTTAGCAAAGAAGCACAGTTTGTGAAAAGTGACAAGAAGAGTTGAGTATCAAAAAGTTCCTGAGTCCCCACCCCCAGCCAGGTTGCACAGCTTTGTAGAGCCATTAATTGTGTAACTGCCAGTGGGGCAGGAAGGCCAGAGTTATGCTCAGCAAAGGCAGGAATGGAGCATGGGTCTGTGTGTTTCCATGGCAACAGTGATAACAGCTTATATTTATAGACTTTCTATCTCCAAGGAGCTCAAAGCACTCTACAGACATGTTATCTCTTCTATAGGAGACAGAGAGAGAGGGGGAGAGACATGTGTGGAGAGGGAGAGAGGGAGGGAGGACAGGAGGGGGAGCAGGAGAGGATGAAGGAGGGACTGAAGGACATGGTGTACTATTAGGCACATTTCACAGATGGCGCAGAGTGGGGAAGTCAATGACCCAAGGTGGCATTATAAGCCAGTGACAGATGGTAGATTGGATGGACCTAGAAGCTCATATAACTCCTGGAACCCTTACTGCTGGCCTTGGGCAGATGTCAGGCTGAACTGCTGTCTCCCAGGCCCCTACTTCTGCTGTGTCATCTGGGCGATTGGGTAACTCTGGGGACATCAAAGGCTGTTTGGCCCCACTCTTGTTGATGGGAAATATGGGGACAGTTCTTCCATGGAGACTTGGGGGTAATGACTGAACAGCCCACAGGGAATGCCAGATTGTATTCCCAGGGAGGAGAGGCCCAGTTGTCCTGACAACCTTAGATAGAAGTTGTGCACACAGGTGCAGAGGGTCTGCACACTCTGATGGAAAGTCCCCATTTTATGGTGCCTGGGACCTTCAGAGGGAATGCTTTCTGAGTACTTCTGATTGGGAGGCTATAGCCTAAGAAATTGAAAATGAATTTTGCAAATCTCAGATCTATTCTTTCCTGCAGGAAACGCTTTGCATGGGAAAAGCCTGCGTTGGCTGGCAGAGGCCTCTCCGCGTGTGGAGCGATTCTCCACTTCCCTAGTGGTGGAGGGAAGCATTCTGTCCTCATTCTGCTTTAGTCCACCTTTGCCTCGTCCACTTCCCACTTCTTACCCTCATAGACCTTCTATTTCCCCTCTCGCCACCTCCTCACTCCCCACTTAGCCTTTGCAAAATAGGAACTCTTTTCTCCTTTTAAAAAGAGTCACGATGTGCAGAGCATTCTGCGAGCACAGCCGGCAGTCCCCATGGCAACGCTGAGACAAGATCCTTCCTCCTGGGTCCTCAGTGGTATCTGAGCACAGTGCTGTTCCTGCAGCCGTGAGCTCAGGCCTAAGCCAAAGATGAGCTTCCCTCTGGCCTTCACCTGTGTGGGCTTTGGAGACACCGGGCTAATGGGCGGTAGTTTGGAAGATGAACCTTGGGAAAAAATAAAAGGTTTGATTCGTGAATAGGCTTCTGATTCCCAAAGCAAACGGAAATTAAGCAAGGAAATCTCTGAAGAAAGAGCGATTGGCAGAGGGCCTTCTGGTTCCTGCACCAGGTCAGGCATGTTACCCATCTTAGGCCTGGAGGCTCTGCCCAGGAGAGTGGGGTCTCTCTCCCTTCCAAAGTGGGCTACAGACACACCACCTTTTTTTACTTCTTCTTCCTTCCTGGCTTTGGGCTCCAAGAGGCCTATTCTGTCTGCTTCTCTTCTTTGCTTCTCTCCTGCAAATGAGTAGACCCATGTCCAAGTGTGACAGATTCTTCCAGAGCACAGGAAACCACCCCCACCAGTGCTATCAGGAGGTGCAGTAAGATAACTGAGATGTGTGGAATGACATGAGCTTCCACTCATTTCAGAAGTGTGTGACATGCTTCAATGCAGTAGTGGCCCACTGGACTCTTCTGATCAGAATTCATGTAAGAGCTGCCCTGGAAATTGCTTGTCTTTACAGGGTCCGAGTTCTCACAGGGCACTGGGGCTGGCAGGGGGGCTCTTTTTTTGATCTATTTTTTTATTTGTTCTCATTAGTTATACATGACAGTAGAGTGCATTTTGACACATCATACACAAATGGAGTATAACTTCTCATTCTTTCAGTCATGTAATGATGTATGCACACAGGGTAATAATGTTCTATTCATTCCACTGTCCCTCCCCCTCTATCCCACTCCCTCCCTCCCTTCACTCCCCTTTGTCTAATCCAAGGTACCTCTATTCTTCCCTACCATCCCCCTTATTTTGAATAAGCATCCGCGTATCAGAGAAAACATTCAGCCTTTGGTTCTTTGGGATTGGCTTATTTCACTTAACATGGTATTCTCTCATTCCATTCATTTACCGGCAAATACCATAATTTCATTCTTTTTTATGGCTCAGTAATTTCATTTTATATATATATATATACACATATATACATAATATATATACATATATACATAATATATATATACATATATATTATATATACACATATAATATATATATACATATATATATGTATATATATATGCACCACATTTTCTTTATCCATTCATCTGTTCAGGCCACTTAGGTTGGTTAGGGTTAGCTTAGCTATTGTGAATTGAGTTGCTATAAACATTGATGTGGCTGTGTCACTGTAGTATGCTGATTTTAAGTCCTTTGGGTATAAACTGAGGAGTGGGATAGCTGAATCAAATGGTGGTTCCATTCCAAGTTTTCTGAGGCATCTCCATATTGCTTTCCATAGTGGTTGCACCAATTTACAGTCCCACCAGCAATGTATGAGTGTACCTTTTCCCCCACATCCTCACCAACATTTATTGTTGCTTGTATTCTTTTTTTTTTTTTGTAGTGCTGGGGATTTGAACCCAGGGCCTTGTGCTTGTGAGGCAGGCACTCTACCAACTGAGCAATATCCCCAGCCCTTGTATTCTTGATAATTGCCATTCTGACTGGAGTGAGATGAAATCTCAGTGTAGTTTTGATTTGCATTTCTCTAATTGCTGGAGATGTTGAATACTTTTTCATATATTTGTTGATCGATTCTATTTCTTCTTCTGTGAAGTGTCTGTTCAGGTCCTTAGTCCATTTATTGATTGGGTTATTTGTTTTTTCAGTGTCAAGTTTTTTGAGTTCTTTATATATTCTGGAGATCAATGCTCTGAGGTGCAGGTGGTAAAGATTTTTGCCCACTCCACAGGCTCTCTCTTCATGTTATTGATTGTTCATCCTTTGCTGTGAAGGAGCTTTTTAGTTTGATTCCATCCCATTTATTGATTCTTGATTTTACTTCTTGTGCTTTAGGAGTCTTGTTAAGGAAGTCAGTTCCTAAGTAGACATGGTGGAGAGTTGGGTCTACTTTTTCTTCTATTAGGTGCAGGGTCTCTATTGCCTGAGTCCTTGATTCACTTTGAGTTGAGTTTTGTACAGTATGAGAAATAGGAGTTTAATTTCAGTTTGCTACATATGGATTTCCAGTTTTCCCAGCACCATTTGTTGAAGAGGCTCTCTTTCTTCCAATGTATGTTTATGGCACCTTCATCCAGTATGAGGTAACTGTATTTACATGAGATCGTCTCTGTGCTATTCTGTTCCATTGGTCTTCATATCTATTTTGGTGCCAATACCATGCTGTTTTTGTTACTCTAGCTCTGTAGCATAGTTTAAGATCTGGTATTGTGATGCCTCCTGTTTCACTTTTCTTGCTGAGGATTGCTTTGGCTATCCTGGGTCTCTTATTTTTCCAAATGAATTTCATGATTGCCTTTTCTATGTCGATGAAGAATGTCATTGCTATTTTAATAGGAGTTGCATTAAATCTATATAATGCTTCTGATAGAATGGCCATTTTGACCATGTTAATTCTGGCAGGGGGGTTTCTGACTTTGGTTCCTATCAAGAGTCAGTGGCTTCCAATATTGCTATAGATAACCAAGGTCCTGACTATGGCCACAAGGTTCTGCACCTTCGACTTGCATTCCCAATCATTTGGGAAGACTTTTTTTTCATCAACTAATTTTTTAAAAAATGTATTATTATTACAGCTTTATAGTTATACATAGTAGTTGTGTTCATCCCAACAAACTCGTACATGCACGGAAATTGATTTTGGTTCCCCTTTTCCTCCCATCCTCCGTCCCCTCTCTTGAGAAGACCTTTAAAGATTTTGATGCCACCCTGGACCAACTCAATCAGAATCTCTGCAAGAGAAGTGTGCCTGTGGATCTTTTTTCATCTACGAATAATTGACAGACAAGAAATTATCCATGTTTAAAGCATACAGTTCGATAAGTCAGATATATATAAACACCCCCAAAATTACCACCGCTGTCCAGACAGTGAGCATGCCTGTCCCCCCCAGTCTGAACCCCACAGTTTCCACGTTTCCTTGTGCCCATTTGTCACCCTGCCCCCTGCCCCTTGAGCAGCCAGTGATCTGCTTTTGGTCGCTATAGTTTAGTCTGCATGTTCCAGAGTTTTATGTAAATATGATCATAGGGTATGAACTCAACTTTAAAGATCCGGTTTCTTTGACTTGGCATAGTTATTTTGGGATCTATCCATGTTGTTGCATATATCGTAGGTATTTTCTTTTCAGCTCACTTTTTCCCTTCCACTGCTCCTGGGTTGAGAGCCAAGACCTATCTATACTATGGGATGCTGGTGAGCTCCAGATGCTACCAGCATCTGGTTCAGGAAGGTTCTGAGCAGCTCTGAAGGCTAGTGTCTGCAGACCTCAGGGCAGCTGTGGCTGACCCAGGTCATGCCCCTTTGGGGATCACTGGGCTCAGGGGGCAGCGTGTTCAGGGCCTCAGCGTCTCCTCTCCCCCATCGTCACTGTCTCCAGCACTACCTCCACCTCTCCAGGTCACAACGCTCCTTGCCCAGGAGTCTGGGAGTGGCCTGGGGAGCCAGGAGGCTAATGAGCTACCGCTCAGGAACACCTGCCCTTCCTCCACGGACTCCGCCCCAGCCTCTGCATGGCCTCTCCAGGCTGGCCTTCCACCCTGGTCACTGGAGTCAGCAGAGCCGGCAGGCGCCAGGTTCTCAGCTCCCTGCTGTTTCCTTGCCAAAAATATATCTGCAACTGGAATTCCACGTGAAAATATTTTACAAATAGAATTTCTTGGGAGAACATTTCAATTTCCCTGATCAAAGTACAATGTGCTGGGGGCTTGACAGCACCCAATAATTAAGAGCTGGAGATCCCAACTGATGAATCCAGGCCCTTGATGGTGTCCCAGTCCCTTAATTTGAACACCTTTAAAACTAGGAAAGACTCCAAACTAAGAACATGCAAAGTGCACAGAAGTATTTATGATCCCGACTCAGGGAACTTCGCTTCCCCAGTGCCTGTGCAGGGGAAAAGTCCAGAGCTTGTTTCCTTGTGTCATTTATTCCCTAACAACTCTCAGCCCAGGGGGAGTCATTTGAAAGGTTTGGCTCTCAAAGAATTACTCAAATCTTTAGAAGGCAAGAAGGAGGCATGTGTAATTTCATAGCAAGAATTTTCGATAAGGAAATTCAAGGTGGATTTTTTTTTGTAGTGGCAGTTTTACTTTAAACAGCTGTGTAGGAAGTGTTTTGTTTTGCTTTGCTTTGGTCCTAGGGACTGAACCCAGGGATGCCCTGCCACTGAGCTATATCTCCAGCCCTTTTTATTTTTTATTTTGAGTAAGGCTCTAGCTAAGTTGCTGAGCCTGGCCTTGAACTTTGGATCCTCTTTCCTCATCCTCCCGAGTCACTGGGATTATAGGAAAGGGCCATCATGCCTGGTGGAAGGACACGATTTTAACAATATCCTATTTGACATAGGATACATAAGGATACGTAGATATCTTCTATCTTCTATAACTGAGGTTATGATTGGGTTAGTAAAAACAATGGTCTTCCTCTGAAAATGTTTATTCAACCTACAGAATAAAGAAGACCTTGTCTGTACCTTGGTTTATAAATTAAACTTGGTTTATAAATTAATCTTAACAACAATAACAACAAAATCCAAAAGCCAAACTTTCTTTAAAAAGACTTTTGGAATGAGCCAGTAGCTTGTGATGGATAAATTGAAAAATAGGTGAGATTTATTGGTCGATTCATTACTGGTGGACATTGACCTCTTTATGGATTTACATTTTAACTTTATATGAGTGTGTGAGGGCAAAGTACGGAATCCACATGTGTAGTGGGACGCTGGCACTCTGGAACACAAGCAGTTCTCAGAGTCAAGGGGCTTGAATGTGAGTATTCCCTACGTTGTTAAATGCCGACATTAAGCAAAGCATGAAAAGAAAAATATACGGATCTCACTTTTTGTAAAATGAGGGAACTTATACTTGCCAATCTGGTTGATTCCTTATAGCTTGAACATTCTAGATTTTTCAAGTACAAATTCATTCAGTTATTTAACAGAGAAACTTCACAGAAGAGTAATAACTCTGCAATTAGTGTGAGCTGCTACCAGGCGAGGGTGATACTGTGTCCAGGGGTCATGAGCTCCAAATGGTGTTCGCATTCCATGCCTGGAGTGTTTCTGAAATGTGTATTATACCTCTGTTTTTAGTCCCCTTTGAAACCAATATTGGTTTGAATGTTAAGCTCAGCCATCATCATGCACTCATTGACCGCAGTCGAGATCTGATTTTGTCTTTTCTCAGGCTGCTTGAGAATTGCCCCTGGTGTAGTGTATCGGTGTGGGTGCTGGTTGGTCTGGCAGCTCGGGCTGGCTCCCGGTGACAGTAAGGGAGCACGTCTCTGTGCTACCACCACCGTGAAATATAACTCTGCCCAACCACAAGAGGCACTTCCGCCTCCTCAGGACGGGGAGGTGCTTTGATCCCAGGAGCCCTTGGCTTCACTGGGTGTTCTCTAGAAACACAAGCGCTGAAGCAAGGCATTTTGATAAGGAAACGTTAGGCAATTTTCTTAGTGACATTTTTTTACGTTTATAACCTGCTGAAAAGGGAAATCTTCTCAGAGCATCCTATCCTATCCTATCCCACATTTGTTTTTATCATTGTTACTATATGATAAAATAAAATCATGAACATTTACAAGGCTTTTTCAAAAAGTGTAAAGGACTTTCACAAGAGAAGACCCTTACCAAAATTAGGTTTAGGAGCCCAAAATTCAACCCTATCAAGGCCTCCATAGCAAGACCATAATGATGTAGCAGCTGGAGACCAGGAAGGACATCAGGTGGCACCCGGAGGACAGGCCGTCTGGTAGAGAAACTCCTGCGAGGACCAGAGCCTGCCGTGGGCACTCGGGCCGCTCTGACTGTGGTTTTGCCTCTGCCTTGTCAGGCCAGTAGGGTTGACTTAAGGCGGAAGCTCTGGTCGGGTGGCTCTCTGGTCTGTCTGTGGCGAGACCCTCTCTTCTGCCCCCATTCTCTTCCTCCTCTGGGGCCAGGACCTAGGAGTCCCAGCTGGGGAGAGGCGGCTACCCGGAGCCTCCTTCTTCCTGGCTGCACACACCCCAGGCTCCCGGTGTCTGTTTAATGGACAGTAAACTTCTATTTACTCTGCAATTCCCGTGTATTAGTGCCCTGACTACAGACAGATGTGCCCAGTTAATCCAATTGTGCAGGGAAAAAAATTATGGCTCTCTAAAGAGAAAGAGCAAGGGGGAGATGTTGGCCACCTGGTCGGCAGCTCAAAGGACATCTTTTTGACCTTGCATAGCCTGGAATGATGGAACGAGTACTCAAAGAACCACGGACAGGGCAGGGCAGTGCTGCCGGGCCCCGGGACCTATGCTGGGGAGGCTGGGGAGGGGGGTCTGGTCTGAATGAGGTCTAACGATCCCCACCAGAACCTCCTAATTACTGGAAGGAGGCACGTCCCCTGAGGGTGACAAGGGCACCTGGTCGGTCAAGGACAAAGCCAACGCTGAGACCAGGCTTCTAGACCAGGTCTTCCATCGCACCACACTGCCCCTTTTCTCCTTGGCTCTGTCACGGTGGGGGATAGAGGGTCCTCACCACAGCTCACTCCTGACTTTTGGCAGACTGTGGACACGTCTGCCCTCTCTGGGCACCAGTTTCACTCGCTCTTCGGATGGGACAGCCCCTGCCCACGGTAACCCTGCTCTTGAGCTCAAGCTCCCAGAGAGAGTTTCACTGCACATGTCTGTCTGTCTGTCTTCAGAGCCACCCGCCTGCTGTGCTTTGCTCCCGGACATGGAGTGGCTTGTCTTCTGATCAGAGCCGTTGGAGGCAGCTTCACAGAGCTTCTGCAATTCTAGACATCAAGTGACTTCTGTGAGCAGGTGAATTCTTCCTGTTCAAGCTGTCCCCAGAGTGGCCTGGCAGGTGGCGGTGCCTTGCAAACTGCGAAGGAGAAACACGACCCATGTCCGGGCTGGCTCACTGGGCCTGAGCTGAACAGCTTGATGGGGGTCACAGAAGAATAGCGGTGGGAGTGTTTGCTCACGTCAGCACGTCTGAGAGCTGGCATGAGCGGGTCCAGAGGACAGAGTGGCAGGCCGAGGAGACTTCTCACATGCTTCCTTCAGAGGGGGAGTGTGACACGGAAGTTGACCTCACATCTCCACCGCACTGGATTTCATCAGGGTCACGCAGTACATGGCCCCGTCCCCCCAAATCCTCTTACCCCTGCCCCCCATGATTCTACCTCCTCCCATTACTGACCCATCTTAAAGACTATTTTGAAAGTTAATAATCTATGTCTTTTAAAAAGGCACAGGGACTCTCCTGAACCCAGAGCTGGCTGCACCTGTCCCGTTCTGTGTATCCCTGCGTGTCCTCGATGGGAGCGGGATTGGCAGACATCCGCTGCGCCACTGCATAGTAACAGGAAGAGCGAGACCCTGGGTAACACTGATCATGCTGTTTTCTGCATATTTTCTGCAGCCTACTAATATGTTATGAGTAGCTCTCCATGTTGGTCATTATTAATTAAACTATTAAAATGCCACCCAGGCACACACATTCATACGCATTGATTTCACTAATGTGCGATTTATAGACAT
Organism: Glaucomys volans; assembly: GCA_020662805.1. Taxonomy (NCBI): domain Eukaryota; kingdom Metazoa; phylum Chordata; class Mammalia; order Rodentia; family Sciuridae; genus Glaucomys; species Glaucomys volans. Next base: position 454,452 of record JAJEJO010000806.1, read on the forward strand.
TAAATTGCCTTCCCGGTTTACCTGTTACAAATGGCACCCGAGTGAACCTCTCCAATTCCAGGTCTTCGTGTGCCTTCTGGTGCTTTCCTGTGGTGAATTTCTGAAGTGGCCTTGGTGGGCCAGGAGGCTCCCCTCCGGGAAGGCCCCTGGCACCTGTCACCACACTGCCCAGAATGCCGGTCCCATGCAGAACCTGTGAGTGGCGTCTTTCTCCATGTCCTAAGGGCTGGACGTTGTCTTTACTTGACAGTTGGTTGAAATGTAGTCAAGGAAACACACCCTCCGCCGACTCTTGTGAGTGAACAGTTCAGAGGTTTGGGTACAGGTGTGCAGCGGTCTCCACAGTCCAGCCTCAACACTCCCATCTCCTAGACCCCCCTCAGCATTTCCTGTCCAGGTTTGCTTTATTGAGGTAGAAATGAATGTAGTGAAATGGTCAGATTTTATGTCTATCAGTAATAGTGATGCATACCAAGACAAGGGACATTCCAGTCACCCCAGAACTTTTTCTGGTGCCCTTCCAACCAAGCCTCCCTCACCCCTGTCCCCAGGAGCCATTCTACCCCCGCAGGTGCTAGAATTTCATGTAAGAGGAGCACTGCAGTCTGTGTATTTTTTTGAGGCTTATCCACGCTGTTCCTGTGTGAGAAGTGTGTCACTCTTTATTGCTGACTAGCATTCTTTCGTATGAACGTAAAGCAAGCATGCTTATTCTCCCATGATGGACGTCCACATTGTTTCTGACTTGGGCTACTGTGAGTAGAGTTGTGGAGAGCACTCCTACATGGTGACTTTGTAGACCAGTATTTTCAGTTTTCTTGGATGAATGACTGGGAGTGGAATCGGCTGGTTATAGGACAGATGTCCATTCTAACCTTTTAAGAGATTGTGAAGCTGTTTTCCAAAGTGGCTGGATTACTTTACACACTGGTTGGAGTCCTGCTTATTCTACGTCCTCTCCAGTATCTAAGTGCTAAGTGTTTTATTTAGATACTCCTGTGGTAAGTGTTTTATTTAGATACTCCTGTGGGCATGTAGTGAGATGTCCTCATGGTCCACATTCTCTTCCTAACAGCATTGCTTTTTCAAGGGCTGGATGACCAAAGAGATTGGCTGGTTTTTATACATATTGATTATTAGATTTACCTAATTCACTTCATAAATGTAAATTTCCTTGGCAACCCACACATAAAATATTTTAAAAAGTAAAAGAAAGAAAGAAAGTAGTAGATAAATGTTTGTACATGCCCAGGGGAGGCACATGAGTTTGGCCCTCTTTTTTATTTTCATTTTCTTTTAACAAATGAGGGTAGAGAGGTGATAAGTGGCTCTTTGGTCATAAAATTAGTTATACAACCAGCACCTGATATGTACTTTTTTTTTTTTTGCGGTGCTGGGATTGAACCCAAGGCCTGTACTTGCAAGGCAAGCACTCCACCAACTGAGCTACATCCCCAGTGATATGTACTTATTAAAGGACAAAATCACAACCAATTTAACTTAGAGACTTTAAGAGTGATTCTAGAATTCTGCAACTCTTCATGGCTTAAAAGACAATGCTCCCATGGGTGGAGCCAAGGATGCTGGTTCTATGGACAGAAACAAAGAAATAAAAGCAGATCAGTCATTTCAGTTACTGTCCTTATAAATGTGGGAAATGAAACGATAGAAAAATAACTGGTTTGTGAGCATCGGACCCCGTGGGTCACTGTTCCGGAAAGCTGGAACGGAAAGCTTGTCTGAGACTTGCCCAGGTCCAGCCACAACTTGGCTTCACTCTCCCGACATGGAACCTGGCCTGAGTGAGCCCTTGGATGTTAAGCCTTGCCCCTTGGGGCCTAATGCAGGAGCTTGGTCCAAACCAACAGCACCCTGTAATTTTTATTTAACAAACAGAGTAGATGCTTAAAATTCACATCGCATGAAGGAATAAACGAACAAAGGCGGACTCGAAGTCTGGGCTCCTCCTGGCTTCCCTTGCTGCTGTCCGTCTTTGGTTCCCTTCCTGCTCTTCCAGCAGCAAGGTTTCAGTAGCAAATTACCTGCGGACAGTCGGGCATTGGATCTTGGTGGTTTGAGCATCTTTAGAGAGGACCTGGGTTGGGACCCGGAACTGGCGGAGGTCAGAGCCGCCACTGCAAACTTACCTTTTTTGTTCTTCTTTTCTATCATTTACAGTTTGTCATGACTGCACGTGTGTGTGCCTGTGCGCATGTGTGTGTGTGTGTGTGTGTGTGTGTGCGCGCTGCTGTGCATGGCCTCCGAGCCCTTCTGGAAAGAGTCACAGAACAAACGAAACATAATGCACTAGGAAGACAAGGCCCCCCAGCCGTCCAGCAGGAATCACCTGCCTGGGGAGGGAGATCCGCCCCAGGGAAGCTAAGGGCTCCTGCAGGGGCAGCCGCAATGACTGCCCAGCCACACACCTGCCAGGACTTCCAGGGCGGGGACCTGGGGAGCTGGACACTAGGGGCGACTAGGGTTTAAGACAATATTGAAGGGCTAAAGGAACAGATGGGGGTACATAGGGTCACAATAGTGAAAGGGAGGGAGATGAGCACAGAGGAAGACATCACAGGAGCGTGTCTGGATGGACTCGAAGCCCACAGAAGCCAGGAGACAGTGCCACTGGGATGGGCAGCAGATGCCAACTGCACGGCTCTCTGGAGACAGGCGCAGAGAGCCGTGGGGGAGGAAGACCTTAACCCATCAGGCAGTGGTGAGCTCATGCCAAGTTAGGGTCCCTAGAGCTCTTGACCAGGGGAGCAATAGGATAAAAACCAACGTGTGCCCGGCATGGTGGCACCTGCCTGTAATCCCAGTGGCTCAGGAGGCTGAGGCAGGAGGATTAAGAGTTCAAAGCCAGCCTCAACAAAAGCAAGGCGCCAAGCAACTCAGTGAGACCCTGTCTCTAAGTAAAATACAAAATAGGGCTGGGGATGTGGCTACAGTGCTCTGGGTTCAATCCCTGCTGGTCCCCCTGTTCCCCACACCACCAAACAAACAAACAAAAACCCCAACATGTTGGCACCAATGATCATATCTTGCCAGCTGTCTGGGACCTAGGAGGGGCGAGTCAATGGGTTGGGTTCTGTGATGATCACACTGAAATCTTCTCTGTTCTTCACCCATTTTTCTGTGAATTTTATCACCTTCCTAAGGCATTATCGAGTTTTTCAAATATTTTTTTCACATTAAATGTGTGTAGCTTATTAGAACAATTTCCTCCATAGTTTTGCCTTCTTTAATACGTATATTTTACAAAATTCAAACATAACAGGACCGATTTCAGTTTGAAAGTGTATTCACTTCACAGCTGTGAAGTCGGGGCACTGGAGTCACGGGGACTGACTGTTGGGGGCTCCAGTTTTACCAAGCCCTTCCATGCACCATCTCAGGTGGCCCCAGAGCTTATTGCTGTAGATGAGGAAATGGATATTGACAGAGGTGAATAATGTCCAAGTTCACAGAGACACAGGAGTGAAGCCAGGATATTGGTTTTTTTTTTTTTTTTTTTTTTTTTTTTTTTTTAAAAAGCCCCAGTTAAGGTCTGGGGGATGCAGCTCAGTGGCAGAGAGCTTGTCAGCATGTGCAAGGCCCTGGATTTAATTCCCAGCACCACAAACAACAAACAACAAACAACACAATCATCAAAACTGAGAAGAGAACATGTTGGAGCTGTAATCTCACAGGAACGTGCCGTTGATTTTTTTGTACTTGTGGATGGACAGCCGCCTTTGTTCCATTTTGTGTGCGGTGCTGAGGACGAACCAGGGCCGCATGCCTGCCAGGCAAGGCCTGAGCACTGCTTCACTTTTAAATATTTTCCCCCTGAGAACCTGAGGGACAGGGGTGTGAACCTCCCTGGAGCACCTTTGGGTACAGCCTTTGCTCTGGGCTCTCTTGCTGGGAGTGGCTAACACGCCTCCACCCTGCAGCTCCTTCGCCCTGGCTGATTGCAGATTCCACCAGGAGTCCGACAGCGACAGCAGCGGCTCTGAGCACTCAGTGAGCGGGGCAGTGCAGGAGCACATTTCCTGTGTCGCCTCCGAGCCGCCTTCCAAGACCCCACGAGCCAGACACTAGTATGATTATCATCTCCATCTTACAAAAAACCCCAAACCCCAAAACCACCCCCAGCAAGAGGTCGTGGACCTTGCCTGAGTCTGCACAGCCAAGGGAGGGCACAGGGCTCAGGCCCAGCTTTGTCTTAGAGTCCCTGCTCTCCCAGTGAAAAGCAAGCCCAAGACTCTCCTGGTCGCGCTCCCTGGGAAGACCCTGGATGCTCAGGGAGGTGGTGGGAGGGTCCTGTTGTTCCTGAGCGTCTTCACCTCAGCTGAGCTCCAGCCCTGAGCAGCATGGCCAGCGACCAGTCCTCAGGGAGAGCTGGGGTGTCACTCAGCCTGCTCCTTGTGTTTTTTGTCCTTTCTCTTTGCCAGTATAAGTTCATGCCAATAAAAGATCATTGACCCATGGAAGGCGTGACAATAAAGTTACCAGAGGGAACAGCCTCAGTAATAATAATACTTTGTACGTGACGCACAGGGTCTGAAAATCTTCAGACCCAGGGCAACCTGCATGTCACTGAGGCCTGTGGTCATCCCAGAAGAGATTCAGGTGCCAGGGAAGAAGGTGGGAAATTCAGAGAGGAAATTCTCAAAGTCTCCCTGAGGCTGCAACACAGGGTAGATCAGGAACTTCTTGACTTTACCTTTGTATCCGGCAAACAGATGCATAAGACACGACTGGTCCCTGGAAACCATCTGGGAAGACAAATGCTACCAAGTTCTGTCAAAGCCTGAGACACAGAGGTGGTAGAAAGTAATTAAATGCACAGGTTGGAGGGTCAGACTTATTGGCCAAAGTCAGAATAACCAAATAGCTGTGCTTTAAATTCCTCCTGTGTAAGGTGAACTTAAAGCAAATGTCTGCTTTGTAGAATCCTTACAATAATCTTGGGAGGATTGTGAGATCATTCTAGAAAGACACATAGGTAGCTGAATTCCAGTTGATGGTGGGTACATGTGTAGAAGTTCAGGAGAGCCAATCTCTTCAGGCAGACCTTGCAACTATGGGGAGGAATGCAGAGCATGAGGGAGGCAGCCTGGGCTCTGGGGAAAACTTACCAATGGATTCCCACTCTGTGGTGGGTGGTGGGTGCATTGGTTTGATGGTGTCATGTATTAGTGACACTATTTAAAAGCAAAAATGTGGAAGTTTATGTAATTTGTTCAAGGTCAGTTGGGGAAACCATGATTTAAACTCAGGTCTTTCAAGAGTTTTCACTGTATGGTAGGGTCTCAGCCCCGGGGGTCTCAGGCATGAGCTAAGCTGCGGCTCACACCTCAGCATAACTTTGCTCTAATACTCAGTTTTACTGGTGTAAACAGGCTCAGCCTACAAAAGTGGGAAACTCAAACGCCTCACGAGGACCTGGTAGGGTCTCTCTCAGTGGAACAGAAGGCAAACTGGGTAACAAATAACAGGGGAGGGACGCAGAGGTGGTGAGAGCTGGGGTGAACTGGCAAGGGTCCACCCAAGCTGGAGGAGCACCTGCTGCCCCCCTGCGAGCCATTTTAGCCATATTTGAAAGTGGGTCAGATCTTCTCTGGAAGCAGAGAAGATGGAGATTTAGATTTTTATGTAAAATCCTATTAAAAATTGTTGTTGAATGAAACTTTTCATCTTGAACTAATTAGAGGTTCACACATGCAGTTGTAAGAAGTGATAGAGAGGCCCCGGTACCCTTATCTAGTTTCCCCCATGGTACTTGTGGTAGGATTTAGAATAAGAAATATGCCTTTGTTTTTTGTCTCCATATCCTGACACAGCTCCTAAAGCCTTGGACTCTCCAAAGTAATAAATGTCTTTTCATATGCTAATGAGATGATTGTGGGCTGGAACTTTCAGCCCCAACCCCAACTTCCAGGATGGGGAGGAGGGCTGGAGTTGGTCATTTGAACTGATTGCTAATGGGCAAATATTTAATTCTTCATGACTTCGTCATAACCCCATAACACCTATAGGACATATTCAGAGAAGCGGGGGTTGCTGGCGCGAGGTCATGCTGGAGGATGGTCCACACTGCTTCCTCTGAACCTTGCCCTAGGCCCTCCTCCGCTGGCTGTTCCTGAGTCATATGCTCGTATAATAAATAGGAAAATGTAAGTAAAGCATTCCTGAGTTTTGTGACTCATTCCAGCAAACAGTGGAACTGAGGGGAGGTTGGGGACCTCTGGTTCACAATTGGTCAGTGAGGAGCACAGGTGAAAAACCGGGGGCAGGAGGCTGGCATTTGCCGAGGGGACAGTCATGTGGGTCGGAGCTTTTCACCTGTGGGTCTGATGCTGTGGCCAGGCTGGCAGTGTCACAGTCGATGGAGTCATTGGACACTCAACTGGGGACTGAATTACTTGCTGTGTGTGGAAGGCCCAAACCCAATTTGGAGGACCTGAAGAGGTCTGCTGAGGGAGGAGGAGGAGGAAGCAGGCAGTGTTCTGCTTCTTCCTATTGCTCAGTCGCACCTTGCCCTGCTACCACCAGGAGCAATGCGGGTGCAGTCCCGATGAAGGACTTTTCCATCACTGCCAGGCGCCCTCATTCCGCACACTTCTCCCCACCTGCCACCTCTAACTCTTGATGGCTGGTGGCCTGTCTCTGTTTCTAAGGTACTTGTCATTTCTGGAATGGAAACATACAACACGCACCTTTCAGGGACTGACTTTGCTCCTTTGGCAAGATTGTCAGGAGGTTTATCCAGGTGGGCGCTGAGTGGAATCCCTGTCGTGGATGTCCTGTGGTTTAATCATTCACCTGCTGAAGGACATGGGGCTGGTTTCCAGTTTGGAACCTGATGAATAAAACTGCTCTAACTTTGTGTTCAGGTTTGGTGGGAATGTGTCTTCATTTCTCTGGGAAAAATGTTCAGGAATACAGCTGGTGGGTCACACGGGGTTGCCGGTCTCCCAGCGTGTCTGTAGTTCATACTCCCCCAGCGGCGTGGGGTGGTCCCGTCCTCCACGTCCTCACCAGCCTTTATGTGGCCGCACATCTTACCTGGGCCGTTCTGATGGGCATGTAGGGAGACCTCATTGTGGCTCTGATTTGCACTTCCCCAGCGGCTAATGACGCTGCACATCTGCACAGGTTCCCAGTCATCTGTGTTTCCTCTTTGGTAAACGGTTCATGTCTTTTATCCATTTCCCAATTGGATTGTTCAGAGTTTCAAGAGTTTTAAAAATTTACTTTTAAACCACTCTTTGGTTAGATATTTGATTTGTCAACATTTTCTCCCATTCATCCTTTTAACAAGGTGTATAACAAAGGAAATTAAAAAAAATTTTTTTGAAGAAGTTGATTTTTCCTTTTTGTCTTTGTTATCAGGTCTAAGAATGTTCTAACAAATCTGAGCTCCTAAATATTTTCTGTTTCAGTAGTTTTGCAGTTTTGCCTTTAAGCCTGATCAATTTGGAGTGTAAGGTATAAGACCCAGTCAGAGATTCACCTTTGTGCCATGGATTTCTATTTAGTTTAGCATCATTTGCTGCAAAGCCCATCTGTCTGCATTGGATTGCTTTTGCACCTTTATCAAAGATGTACTGGACGTGTTTGGGTGGCTCTGTTTCTTTGGTCTTCACTTAGAAATGTGTCTGCCCTTTGCCAGCTCCATTTGTGCAGGCTTTCTTTGATCTTTCATCAGCATTATGCAGTTTCCTGCATTCAGTTCTTGTATGTTTTATTTGTGTTACATGTTTCTTTTTTTCATTTTTACAATTGTGATGGCATCTTATTTTGAATTCAGTGTCCACATGTTCATTGCTAGTGTTTAAAAGTACAATTGATTTTGTATGTTTATCTTGAATTTTAAGACCTTGCTGAACTCACTTATAAGCCCACTTTTTTGTTGTTGCTGTTACTCTTGGTTTTTAGGCTTTTCAGGTTTTTTTGACAACCATTGTCCTCTTCTAAAAGAGAGAGTTTCTTTCTTTCTCTGTTCTGAATGCCTTTTATTTCCTTTTCTTGCCTCATTGCATTGGCTAGTACATCTGGCACTTCAGTGAATAAGTGCCCTATTTCTGATCTTAGGGGCAGGCCTGCGGCCTTTAACCACTAGGTGTGATGTAGATTAAGCATCAGGTGGAATGTAGATGATCTTTATCAAGTTGAGCAAGTTCCCCTCTGCTGCTGTTTTTCTGAAAATTTTTTAAAATCATGAGTACATGTTGAAATTTGTCAAGTAACTTTTTGCATCAGTTGACTTAATCATGTGATTTTTTTCTTTTTAGTCTATTAATATGATAGACTGCATTGATTAACTTTCAAATAATGAACCAGGCTTGCATCTCTGCAATAAACCAAATGTGATCATAGTTTATAATTCTTTTTCATATATTGCTAATTCTATTTGCTATTATTTTGTTAAGAAGTTTTGCTTCTACATTTTTGAAGGATATTTGTAATTTTCCCTATTTCATAATGTCTTTGTCTAGTTTTGGTGTCAAGTTTATACTTGCCTCATAAAACGAATCGGGAAATATTCCATCCTTTCATTATTTGGAAAACATCGTGTAGAGTAGATATTAATTCTTCTTTAAAAGTTTGAGTCCAGTGATACTCTTTGGCTTGGATATTTCTTTTATTCTTTTAATTACTAATTCATTTTGCTCAGAGTTCTATGGGAAAGGAACAGGCTGGCAGAATCATACACCTCGAGTGGGTGCTGCCTTCATGAGGGAGAAAGGGTGTGTCCAAGAGAGAGGCCTGGGCTCAGGGGCCATCGAGTGGATGACCTCTGCCCCCTGGACTTCGCGTTTGCCTTGGACTGCTGACTCTCCCGCTTCCCTTGGTGTGGATGTTTGTGGCTGGTTTCCCGTGCCGGTGCCATCACTGACCTTCAGAGCAGTGCTTGATTTCAGTTTCACAGCTCCCAGGGAGAAGGGGACTTTGATCTGACTCAGTGTCTTCCTCATATCTGCTTGGATGACTGGGAAGATGGGAGCTGGGACTTTTCACTGATGAGATTTACATGGAATTAAGACTTTGAGTTATGCTGTGATAGACTGAGACTTTGGTGATGGGGTGAGTGTATTCTGTGGAATAGAAATAAATCTCTTGGAGCTGATTGAGGCAGAATAATGCCCCCCCACAATTATTGGCCTCTCAAGATGTCCACATTCGAATCTCTGGAACATGTGGATCTATGTGAATGTGCTTACAGATGTGGTAAAGGGTCTTGAGCTAGGAGATTATCCTGGGTTACATCACAGGGTCCTCCTTAGTGAGAGAGCGAGGGAGGTCAGTCAGCACCAGGATAAAGCAACAGGAGACATCTGAGCAGACGTGACTGGCTCTGAAGATGGAAGGATTCATGAGCCAAGGAATGTGGGTAGCCTCGAGGAGCTGGAACAGGCCAGCAAACAACTTCTCCACGAGGGCCTCTATAGAGTAACTCAGCCCTGACACTCCTTTATTCTAGCCCAACGAGATCCATTTCAGACCTCTCACTTCTAGAACTGTAAGAAAGTAAGTGTGTGTTGTTTTATGCTACTAACTTTGTCACGCCAGCAACAGGGTTTCCAATGCAAGTTTGTACACTGAACTTCTGCCCTGCCTTCTCCCATCTTCATCCCTGGTTCCTAGCAGTGTCAGGGCAGCCCCACCTCCTCTCTGCAAAATGGGCACCCATGGCTCTCACTGTGCTTCACGGGACAGGACGCCTGCCTGAGGACATGCAGTCCCCTCTGGCAGGTGCCCACATTCGAAGCTCAGTCTTTTGAAAGCTTACCTGCCTGATCCCTCTCCTCTAGCCAGCTCTTGCTGACTGGCAGGAGCCCATTCTCTCTGAGGACACTGGAGGCACTTGCTTCAGTGAAACTGCCTGTCCTTTGAAAACTCTCAAGTGGGTCTTCTGTGTGAGTTAACTCTGCAGGTCCAAAACTCTGCAGCCGTTCCAGGTGAACGAGGGTTGCTTCTGTAGCCCGAGCCCACGACACACTCCCGTCCTCCGTGGTGAGAGGCAGAGTCAGAGGAGGAAGGGATGTTGTAATGTGCGCTCCTGTCTGTGTTCATTGCTGAGGAATCTGAGTGCCAGTTGGCATTCATCAAGGGTGAAAGGCCGCTCAGCTGGGGGAAGCCACCGGCCATGTGGAGGGAGGGCAGGATGCTGGGGACTTCCTGGGAGCAGGAGGTAGAGACAGAGGAAAGCCCTGAGGCTGGGCCCCTTTGCCTCTCCTCATTCATTTGCTCAGGCCGCATGACAAAATGCCACAGGTGGGGTGGCTTCAGCAACAGAAGTTTATTGTCCCCCAGTATCGGAAGCTGCAAGTTGAAGATCAGGTGCCTTCAGGTTTGGGTTCTCCCCAGGGCTCTCTCTGTGGCCACCCCCTCTTGCTGTGTCCTCCTATGGTCTTTCCTCTGTGCACAAGTGCCCCCGGGGTCTCCTGTGGTGTCCACACTTCCTCTTATAAGGACTCATGGGGATAAATTAGGATCCACCCGAACAACCTCATTTCAACTTGCCTCTTTAAAAACTCTGTCTCCACATACAGTCAGATTTGAGGCTCAGATGGTTAGGGTTTCAACATGTGAATTTCAGGGCAGACACAATGCAGCCAGACACTCACTTTTGGCCCTTCTGAGAATACTAAGAGGGAGAGACCCGGGCCTTAGGCACCCGTGGTCCTGAGGTCCCAGAGAGCATGAACAGTTGGAGACTGGCCAGCCTCAGGTTAGGTGAGTGAATAATAAACCATCGGTGAAATAGAAACTTGATCATCACTGCATCTTGATCATCAATCTTAGAGAAGCTTGTTTCTGTTGAAACCCGGTTCTCTGCTTCCGATGGAGGGTGGGGCCTATGCAGCCCAGAAAGCCCTTTTAGTGTCCACAGCTCATCACAGCAGGGGATGCCTGCCAGCATGGACTCTGAGGTCACAGTCAGCATTTTGTCCACTACCACTGAGTGATGTGTTGCAGCTCTAAATGGCAGGTGATGCCCTCCAGAGTTGTGACAGGCCCCAGGGACTCACCTGCCAACTTCTTTTTGGGTTCTTGTCTCACAAATCCAAAGAATGAAATTCCCAGGATGGCAGAAGACCAGAGTGTGAGGAGTAGAAGTTATTTCAGTGTGAATGTTCACAGAAGCAAGAAGGGACCAGTTGGCAGGCCACTGCTGAGTGTGCTAATCTAGGGGTTCATGTAGCCCTTGCGTCAATGCTATTGGTCCAATTTATGCTACTCAAGGTTTGGAAAAGAACCAACACTGTTGGTTTACCCGGGAGTCTGAACTTCCATTCAGGTCCACCCCATTTCCATTTTCTCACTCTGGCTGCAAACCCAGCTTCTCAGGAGGTTGAGGTCAGCTGATAACAGGTGCTCTGGGGTTTGGGGCTGTGATGCTGTGTGGATCAGGCATCCAAACCCAGCGGCCCTGGCCAACCTGGGGTGACAGGCTGGTGACCCTGGCTTGCTGCACCTCAGACCTGCACTGGCATGGAGGCCTCTGCAGGTCACCTGAGCTCCAGCCCACCCCAGTCACTGCTCTGCACTTGGGGGCAAGGGCTTGGCTTCACCTCCTCTGAGGGGTCATGTGCTTTTTGAAAACTTGACCTCTACCCAATCGCAGGTGAATCTTCATGGGTCTGGGCCAGTGGTGGTGGCCTGCCCTTGCCTAGTGATTCTTTAATCATGGGAAGATTGTGCTGATTCTGATCAAAGAGGAGACATTCCCTTTCTCTGCCTCTGAAGACTGGACATCACGCGAGACTGATCCCAGCAGACCATGGGACCGTGGGGAAAGCAGCACGACAGCTGAGCTAGATCCAGATGTTCCTGTCAGTGAGTTAACCACCCTGAAACTGCTGTACCTCCAGACTTCAAATTATGCAAAATGAGAAACCTTATTGGTGAAGCCACTTTTATTTAGATCTTACAACATTTGCCGTCCAAAGCATCTCCTGTGGCCTTCGGAAAGTTAATGTTGGTTGGAGAAACCAAGTCAAAGAGTCCTCTTCTCTCTCACTTTAATACCATCCAACACGTTTGACTGGCAGTTCTGGCTGGCCTGTCTCCTGAAGAAGTGTCTCTGCTAACAATCTTCAGAGACCTGGTCCTGACGGGAGCACTATTGCCAAAGGTAGAGCTGGCTTTGAAAAGAGGACACATTCAAGAGATACCTAGGAAGGATTTTCTTCTGTCTCACTGTTGACAATTTCAAGGACACCGAAGAGCTTCAAGCCAAGTGTGCATTAACAGCTTGGGACTGTTTCCGCCCCCACAAACAGGATGTCAGAGTGTGACTCTCATTCTGCCAAGCTGCAATTGCGGTGGGACCGAGCCAGAGACAGAGTGCCTAGTGGTGGGAATAGGGTGGGACCGGAGCTTTGTGCCCGGGTGCAAGGGCGTGCGACAAGCACCCATCTGAACCAGGCTGGGTTTGGCACGGATACGTTCCTCTGAACTGACATTAATTGAGCATCTGGTGTTCGCCAGACTCCACGGGAGGTGCATGAGAAAGAAGGAAGTGTGGTCATTGCCCACAAGGAATACGCGGTCTGTGGCACACCCCGCCCTCAGGACCCCACCCCACTCCTGTCTGTCGGTCTCTGGTGCCCTGATGGTTCTGACTCCTCATCCCACTCCTCAGTCAGGGTGCCGCTGGGGTGTAACTTGCATGCCACCTGTTCTTACACACTTGTCATATGATGGCCTTGTTGTAGTAATTCAGAAACACAGTGTAAGCCAATGAAGAGCTACCAAGCACCTAGCGGTGGGGTCTGCAGAGGGGAATGGGGTATCCTGTACTTCCAGGAAACCACGGCTCCCTGGGGCTAAGTGATCTGCACCCCAGAGGGCAGAGCCAGTGTCTAGGTGACAAGCAGCGTCTGGATCGCACAGACAACATGTGCCCGTGCCTTCGATGAACTGTAACACACATTTGCTAATCTCCTCAGGGTGTCGTGGGCTAGGCAAACTCCTGAGGCAGGACTGCGAGCTCAGCCCCTCCCTCCGGGAGCCCACTGCTAAGCAAAGGTGAGGCAGTCCTGTTAGTCACATCAGCTAACGTTTACTGAACACTAAATATTATTACATACTTCATGTGATTTCCATATAATGGCTCATTTAATAATTACTTCAACCCCGGGAGGCTTCTGGAGGTTGAGTGACTTTCAGAAGATCCCAGGGAGAGTATGACGAGTGGTAGATGAATGAAGAATCGCATCACCAATCTTACCTGCAATAGGTCTGGATATGGAAAAACCGGGATCTTCGTGCAGAGGAGCTAGGGAATCACCCGCAGCCAGCAGCATGGGACGGGACGGGTCACGCTGCCTAAACATTCCCGCAGCGCTGCTGGAACCACAGAGCACCAGAGACCCCCTCCCAGATGCGGTGCAGGGTCCGACACTATTGAAAACAAGGGGGTCTCGGGAAGGAAGAGTGTGGATGGCAGCCTCTTTCCTCTGTCCACGTGATGAGCTGAGCCAAGGTCAATTGAGGACATTTGGTTCTGGGACACCTGGATTAGGATCCCATGGAAATTTACCATTGAACTAGGTAGTAAATCTCTCTAATTATGCAATCTAATTAGCACTATCGACAAGGGCCGGCCTACAGTTGCAAGGAGGGCCGCTTGGCATCCTACCATGGGTTCGGCCTCCTGTGGACACACAGGTCGACCGAGAGGGAGGTTTCTGATCTGCTTTATCATCTCTTCCTGAAGGCCAAGAAATCTCTTCTTCTAGGCCATCCCAAGTCACCTTTTTACAATGACACAACTTATTATCAGCCTCTCCTGGGGATAGCATATGACTTTCACTTGCTAGGGCTTACCAGCTGTCACCTACTGAGCGCTCCTCCTTCTGTTCTTGTGGTCTGTGTGAGAAGGCTCTCTGACCGAGTGGACCCAAGCTGGAGCTCAGAGTCTTTGTGAAAGCGGTGGACAGCATCTTGGGGTCCCTTCCTGTCTCTGCTGCTGCTCTTCCTCTGCTTGTCTGTGTGATGAGATGACAGCAGCTGGAAGAGCAGGTGACCATGTCCCAACTCGCACATCCTGTGCCCTGAGCGTGCCTCCCAGGGCTGGGGCAGGGGTGTCACAGCCACTGAGCAGGGGACAGGCACAGTCACACTTGCTCTGTGAAGAGCAGTCTTCAGCTGGCCTTGGTTTGCTCCTTTTTTTCCAAGTTGACAAAACTTTTCAAGTTTGGAAAGCAGCCCATTGGATCTGCCTGATGGAATACTGTGGAAATCAGATGATTAAAAACAAATATGCAATGAAACACTTAATCTCAGAAATGGAAAACTGCCGGGCACTATTTCCCCCCACTGAGACCCCTGCTTCCCCACAGGGTCACGTGACCATGGGCGAGGGACAGGAAGTGCTGGTGGACACACCCTTCAGTGAAACAGGTCCCCTCTGAGCTCCGCGAGGTGGACAAGCCTGGGTTAGAGGCTTCATACAGCAATGCATTCGCCTTGCTGGTATTTTGTGCTTAATTCTGTCCAGTGAGAAGGGAAGGGAAGCCTCTGCTGGGGGACCTTTGGGGAAAGGCAATCATCTCACACTTCCATGGGATTTCAGGAGGAGCTCGCCCTCTTCTCCTGCCCGTAGCCACTGCATGACTGTAAGATGCTTGAAGCCACAGCGGTCATTGTGATAACGTGAGATCAAATGTCAACCAGCTGAGACTGGCAGAAAAGATGGAAAGAACCTGGGTCCTTGGTGCCATTTTCTTTTGAGCAAACTTGAACCTTCTGTACTCTGGCAGCTGTTATTCTGAAAGAGAATAATTTGTCTCCTGCTCCAGGGCACCTGTGGCTGGGCAGGCCCACGGAAACCTGCCACCACCAGCTGAAGCTGCTCTTGGGCCTCGCCACTTCCCTCCTTCCTGGAGGGGTTCTGGGAAAGGCGCTGAAGGCCAGGGCAGCCTCAGAGTGCTTGTCTCTCGCCAGAGCTTTGGACCAAGCCACTGGGCAGGGGATGAGAGGGAAAGCAACTCCCTGAAGCCTGGGGCAAGCCTTAAGCTTCCAGCCAAGAAACTAGATGTACTTGACTTCACATGCTTTTAACTTTGAGATTCATGTGACATTTTTATTCTATTCCCTAAAATATCTTGTTCTTAATGTAACACTCATCTTTTACCCACTTACTAAGTAAATCATCCAACTCCTCTTACCCTGAAAATTTCTAATTGGAAGGGAAGCTGACCCAGCTCCTGGCAGGGCTGTGGCAGGCTGTGAGGACCACAGGGAGCACCTGCTCCAGCCGTCTGCAGACCAAACTTGCAGATCAGCGGTGCCAGAGCAAGGGGAGGATGCTGGGTGGATGCAGCAACTTCCCCACCTCTGGATCCTCTGGCTGGAAACTCCAGGCAGGCAGTGGCGACAGATGCTGGCACACCTGGCAGATAAGGTCTGTACAGGTGAATCCCCAGACTGCACAGGTAACTCCAGAAAGGGTTGCATCATCCTGCGAGAGCCCAGGTGCCTGGTTGCCCCCATCCACTCAGTACTAAGGGCATCATCTCACTTGGGCAGGTTGTGGTTTCAATGAGAGGCAAAAGGGAAATTCCCGAGGTTGTTTTGAGGATGCTGTACTTGGGGTATGTTCCTCTTACACTGCCCCCAACCACTATTTTGGTGCAGTGTAAATTCTCCTTCTGTAAAAACTCCCTAGAAAATAAGCTCAGGAAAGCCGGGGGCTTTTCCTGCCGTGTTCTTTGCTGAGTCCCCACTACTTCAGCCATGCCTGGCACACAGGGCTTGCTTCGTAAGTATGTCTTGAAGGACTGACTTTCAAGGGACGGAACGAGGAGTACTTGAATGTCACACTGCACACGGGGGAGGGGAAAGGACCTCGAGGGCAACTGGGGTCCAGAAAGGGTTCAGGCGACAGGGACGGAGAGGAACAGGGGAGATGGCGGTGGAGACGTGGGAGGGGGAGTCAGAAGCATCCAAGGGAAGGGATGCAGGGGAGGCCACTGACCTTCTCAGGCCTACTGCAAGAATGACTGTGGTTCTTAAGCCAAGAGGGGGACACGGCTCATTGTCAAGAGCGCCGGCATCTCTGTGGACTGGGTCCAGGGTGTGGAGGAGGGGATCTCTCTGGGCCCCGAGGAGGACTGTGCTCCATCTCCTCAGCACCTCACCCTGGCTGGGCTGGGGGAAGCAATCGAGGACAAGATTTTCCTTGTTCTATGATCTCTGCCTGTTCAGTCACCCAGCGAATCTTTAGGACACCTGTCATCTTAAAGGGAGGCAGCTTCCCCTCTTGGAGGACAGGAGGTGGGGACATCCCTGGCTGGTGGGAGGCAGTGCTGAGCTGTCCCAGCCCGAGATGGCTAAGCTGCCACAGCGGCAGCGGAAAGGGACTGGCTGGAGGCTGTGCGCAGGCCCCCGGTGCTAAGGAGCCCAAGAAGCAGCCAGGCAGGGCCAGCCTCCCCGCGGCCTGGTTGTCCCACTGGGCCCTCTTCCTCTGCTCTCTCCCCACCAGCTACAGCCGGCACTTCTGTTTCTGGGCCTCTTGAATTCTCGGGTTCCATTTCACCTGCTCCCTCAGATACCCTGCCTCCCGCTAGCCAAGGGGCAGGGGGCATCAAGACACGGGTGCCTCAGCCACTCACCCCGGCCAACGACCTCAGGGGGGCGTG
The DNA here is from genome assembly GCA_020662805.1 of Glaucomys volans. Taxonomy (NCBI): domain Eukaryota; kingdom Metazoa; phylum Chordata; class Mammalia; order Rodentia; family Sciuridae; genus Glaucomys; species Glaucomys volans. The sequence goes on from JAJEJO010000806.1 coordinate 471,098, forward strand.
GCGGTTGCCTTTCTGGGTGCCACTGCTCTTTCTGCCTTTCCTAGCTCTCTAATCCTCAGCAGTTCGCTTCACTTTTGCAGATTCCAAGGTTCTGCATAACGGAGGTTAAGGCCAGAGGCTCCCGGGTCTGAGGACTCTGTGAAGCACTGATCACGGGGCAGGGCCTGTAGCCAGGGGTCGGAAAATGGCAACTGTTTTTCTTTTTGCCCTTTCATTTTCACTTTTTGTGTCTTTTGCCTAAATTGATAAATGCTCCCACCTTGGCAGGAATGGTAGGAGGCTGAGACATTCTCTGTTATTTAAGTCACTTGATACATTTTCAAAAAATGAGAATTCCCACTACTTACTGGGGCGCAGCCACATCACATACTGTGGTGTTTTTTTAAAAGCAGGTCTACAATTTTTGGCACTCTTCCAAAATAAGGAGAGTCTGACTCTCCCCTGGAATATCTCCCCCAGGTGACTCTCCCCTGGAATATCTCCCCCAGGTGACTCTCCCCTGGAGTA
>JAJEJO010000806.1:479967-578772 GCA_020662805.1 Glaucomys volans
TAGATGAAAAAACGAAGACTCTACCCAACACTTGGAAGGGTCAGGACATTTCTGAACTAGTTAGCATTCTAGGGAAAAAAAGCAAGTCAAAGGGATGAGAGGTGAGGGCGAAGCTAGCTGCCAGGTGTCCCGTCTCTCACTGGTGAGCCAATCACAGGCTCTGTCCTCTGCCTAGCCTGGGTGTCCAGGGCTTGCAGGACTCCAGCCTGGGAGAAGGTCAAATTTAAACTAGTGGTTGAACTAGTAAATGTAGGGACCGATGGCTCTTGCCCAGATGTTTGTGTTTCTTTAGTTCATGCTCCACGATTTATCTTAGTGTTTGTGTTTGGGGAAAGACAAGCAACTCATTGCCCTTAGAGTGTTACATAAGCTATGATTTATTTTAGACATTCAAATTTTTATTAATTTTTAAATGACAGGTAAAAATCGTGAACAACATGATGCTTTGATGTATGTATAAGTTGTGAAATAGCTAAATCAAGCTGATACATGTCTTACTTCACATACCTATCAGGGTGTGTGTGTGTGTGTGTGTGTGTGTGTGTGAAGTGTATTAAGTGTGTTAAGAACAGTTGAAATTTACTCTGTTAGCAATTTTCAAGCGCACAGTACGTGGTCATTCACAGGGTCAAGGTGAGGTACCATGGATCTCTTGAACATATTCCTCCTAACTGAAATGCCACAATCTTGGATCAACATCTCTCCCTCCCACCAGTCTCCTGCCTCTGCTAACCACCATTTTACTGTTTCTGTGAGTTAGAGGTTTTTAGATTCCACACATAAGTGAGATCATGCAGTATTTGCGTTTTTGTACCTGGCTTATTTCACTTAACATTAAAAAATATTGGAATTTTTATTTTAAAATGTAATTAGAAGTATTAAATCACCAGATTTAAGAAAAGCATGTCTAGAGAGAATGACTGACACAATGACATTTAGCCATAATTAAATATTTTCTCTACATATCTTCTTTTCATGATTCCTTTACTTTTTCCTTAATGGAAGTTGTCCATTCTGGAGGCTTCTGAGATTACACTGGTGATAAATCCATCACGGCTGGAGGTAAACTCAGAAGTACCATGCGAGTCACCTTGCCGTACACTGCGCTGCAAACACCCTCCTCTTCTTTTCCTTCTGCCCCTTGGCAGAGAGTTCCCATCTGGCCCCTGGTAGGGACCCTCTCTTCCCACACTTCCTGGGATGCTCCTCATGAGTCACCTCTCTCTTCCTGGCTCGCCCTCTCCTCTTCCGTTGGTTCTGTTGGAGCCAAGCAGGCTCCTCTCCACTCTTCCATGAGGAGTCTGCGAGCAGCGCCGTGGGTTGGTTATTTTTGCATCTCCAACCCTTCTCAGCACGCTGGGGGAGATGGAAATTAAAGTAGTTTTAGAATTAATATGGGATGAAAAAGAAACTGACTATTTCCCCTCTGGCTCTGACGTGGGGAAGAGACACTAGCTGTGACCCCCAAGCGTCTGGCTGCCAAGCTCGGTGAGTGCTGAAGTCCCTTCATGGTGGTGGCAATCAGTCCCCATGCTACCAAAGGGATGAGATGAGTAGAACAGGCCATTCTCTCCTGTCCCTTTAGTGCCTCACTTTCTTCACTGGACAGAGGAGGAAGTGGGTGCTGTCTCCATGACGTGTCTCTGACAGCACAGAACCCTCATCTCCGGCAGGAGCAGATTTCACGCAGCTTTTCGACTCCTGTAGGAACACTTGCTGGACCGCTGGTCTCCCTGTGGTCCAGTTTCCTCCGTGGGGGTCCTTGACTATTCCAGGCCTCTGCAGCAGTGTGCAGCCTGCTCCGACAAGACCTGGAGTTACAGCGCATCAGGACAGACCAGACTCTGCTTCCTAATGTGGTGGGCGTCTCTTCCAGAATAAGCCATTTTAGACAAACAGAAAACCTACCAGATCTTTCTAAAAGTGTGATTTGATGTATTACCCATGAAATGGCACATACGCAATGAGCTGCAAAAGCGGAACTCGAAGGAGGGCACCTTCATCCAGAGACACACAGAGAACCCTCAGCGTGAGCCTTGGGTCTGGGAACCTCACTGGGCTGTGTTTGGTTTACTCGGGGCGGAAGAACGTGATCCTGTCTCTAATCACCCGTCTCTCCTCAAGGCCTCACGAGAACAGAGATTTGTTACCTTTTAAACCCAGAGTGCTGGAGTCTGAAGCACTCTTGGCTCCATGGTGGTCCAGCTCAGACCACCTCCCCAGGTGACCCCAGTGTGACTTGCCACAGGCACCAGATCAGGTTCAAAGGACTAACCAGGGGCCCAGAGATGCCAGCTTGCTGGGTTTTGCAGAAGATGGTGGCAGCTGGGTGACAAACGGAAAGGACAATGTGTGCCGGAGAGACACTGGAGTCTGAGATGCGTGCTGCCTGTGACCCTCTGACTTGGGGTCAAGGGCTGTCATTCAGTGGTGCCATCTCTTTCCACTCTTCTCCTGGCCAGTTTTAAAACATCAGAGGAACACAAGGGACATGGCAGAGAACGGCAGCCTAGACCCAGCCCCTGGCACACCCGACTCTGCCCGTTGGTGTGGCTCACATCTGCATCAGCAGGACAGGCTTGCTAGTGGTGAGAGTGGGGAGCGGAGCCTTCCTTTGAAGCTTCCTGCTGGGTCAGGTGGGGAGCTTTCCATGGGGAGCAAAGTCATGAGAGGTGAGGGACGCCTGGAGCTGCGGCTCTCTGGGTGCTGCCCACTCAACACTTTAACGCTCTTCTCTGTGACCTTGAGAGGCTTGCTTCATCTCACTGTGCCTTGCCTGCAGGGACAACGCAAACCTTGCTTTGTCCTGCAAGAAGGAGTTGCCGGAAGTGGCGTGGCAGCGTGTTGGTGCTGATGGGCACATGGTCACTCCTCCTTTGTGGTTCATATTTTCCCCCAAGTTTTAATTTAAAAAACTTCAAACCTATACAAAGTTGCAAGAATGACACGCAGTGAATCTCTCTCTCCCCTTCGTCTGGACTTTCCGGCTGTTGACATCTGCCATGTTTGCATTTTCTCTTTCGCTCCAGACACTTTCATCTTCGCACAAGTAGTTTTGGTTGAGCCATTGAAGAGTTCATCTCACACAGAATTCAGTTACTGTGACCCTAAATAACTCCACACACGTTTTCAAAGAACAAGGAAGTGCCCTGATGGAACACCAAGACATTCATTGAAAGCATAAAGTAAGATATAGACAAAGTCAAATGTCTCCAATTATCCCAATAGTTTACATTTTTTTTCCTAATTTTTCCCATCCAGGATAGAATCATAGACTCAAGAATCACTCATTCTATTAACTGTGCTGTTTACTTAGTTTCTTTAAATCTGGAAAAGTTCCTGAGCCCCTCTTCTTTTTTTAATTTTGTAGTTGTAGATGCACAGCATGCTTTTATTTTATGTTTATTTTTATGTGGTGCTGAGAATTGAACCCAGTGCCTCACACATGCTAGGCAAATGCTCTGCCACTGAGCTACAGCCCCAGGCCCTGAGTTCCTCTTTTTAAAAATCATTTTATCATCTTGATATTTTGAAAAGTTCATGCCAAATTGTTTTGTAAAATGTCCCTTAATTTGATTCACCCGTTTGCTGGTGCACAGATCCTGAAGCACTGTTCTAGGCAGGAATCCTGCCTGTGTGAGGTGTGTCTTTCTCAGTGCTGCTCAGGGAGGCCCAGCCCCACCGCTCTTGCACCGGTGCTGCTGACTTGGACCATGTGTGAAGCTGGTGTCCACCATATTGGTTCCTCCCTTTAGAGCTGCCTGTCCCGCTCCTGTTTCTAGTTAACAAGTGTTTGGCAGTGATATGGTAAGGTTGTTCACCACTGGTGGGTTTTGTTTTATTTTGTTTTGGTATGCTTACCTTTGTTACTTGCAGCTAATGCGACATTGGAGAGTTCATAACAATTTTATTTTCCTCATCAGGACAGCCCCAGCATTTGCGATTATTGGGTGTCCAAGTCCATTGTCAATAGTGCTTCGAGTTCTTGTGGTTGGTCCTCTTCATTAGTTCCAGCCTAACGATTAGCTTGCTTTGAGCCTAACAATCTGAGAGGCCTCTGGATCCACCTGGGTGAAGCATCTCTCCAGAATCAACTTAACTTTGGCTTCTGCCAGAAAAGGGACATGTCCAGCCCTCCACAAGGCTTTGGCTTTGAGTGGCATGTCAGGCTCAGCTTCCCACCTCAGTGCTCTTCTGAGATCACTGCTCTCACTGCAGAGAGGCTGGGAGAAACTGACCTCCCTCTCTGACAATAGGACTTATAAAAATCTTAAGGGTATTACCTTGTGCAGACTCAAAGAGAAAACCCATCTCAAGGTTTTTGGCTGTAGCTTTTTGACTGATAGAGTATATTATAAATAATACTGAAAAGTTCACAAAGTTTTTAAAAGGAAAGTACCAGCCTTCACTGAAAGGGACAGAAATCATACCAATGAAGGGGACCTTTGGACTCTTCCCCTATAAACCAGCCTGCTGCAGACTTGGGCCATTCTTACTTTGCAGGAATTATAACCCAGAGGGCAGGACCCAGAACCCAGGGGGCAAGTAAGAGCCAGAGAACAGCTGCAGACCAGAGAGGGTTTCTGGCAGGTGTGTGAAGCTGAGGTTGCTGTACGCCTCTGTTTTCCCTGCTTTTGGAGCAGGAGTGTCCACAGTGGTATGTTCAGCCATTGTGCGGGTGGGTGTGAGGGGCCAGTGACTTTAGTTCACAGTGTTTAGGTTGGAGGAATGGAACTCAAATCACTGTACCCGAGGAACTCACATACACCTGAACCTGATTTAAATAACTTGAACTGATGTCATAATGGGATAAGACATGGGGGGTTTGGAGGAAAGACGAGTATTTTGCAGGTGAGAGGGATGTGAAGTATTGTAGCCAGAGGGTTGACAGAGCAATTGTATTTTCTGGAGATGGCTACAACAGTATTTCCTATTAGTTTTACAATGTCATCTGGACACTTCTCCCATTGAGGGACAGGGTCTTGTCCCTTTCCTTAAAACTGGGCAGATGTAGGGCCATAGTGGAGTTGAGGATCCATGATACATAGTGCTGCTGTGTCCTGTCTGGCCCTCTTGAGATGCTTGCTTGTAAACCCAGGCCCTTCGCTGTGTGCCCACACAGCTGCATGGAGAGACAATGTGTCAGAGTCCCAGCAAGCAGCCAGTTTTGACCACCAGCTCCATGGGCCAGTGAACCCTCAGGGGACTCCTACCTCTTGTTGTTGAGTGACTCCCAAGGGTCAGGTCTTCCCAGCTGAGTGCTCTGTGGCTCAGAGGTAAGCCATCCTTTCTGAATTTCCAACCCGCAGAATACATAGGGATGGTAAAATTACTTTTGTTTTGTTTTGTTTTTGTCATAAGTGTAGGGTAGCTCGTGTCACAACAAGAGTAGCTGAGATGTCAATAGGATTTGCATCTCACTGGGAACATGTCCAAGGTGCATCTTGCAGTGACTCATCATTCCCATTGCCTCTATGTGGAAACCACCTTTGGAGGTCAACATGGAAACCAGAAGCAAGGAGCTAGGCGTTCAGGTGAGGCAGCGTGCCAGGTAGTGCCCAAAGAGAGCTAGTGCGTGGAAATTTAACACTGCTGGTAGAACCCATTGATCCCATAGCACTGAGCAAAGAGATGAAGAACACACAGTGTTAACAGTTTAGGTTTTCTTCCTTAAAGGGTGCTTTTCTTTATGTTCTCCACTTCAAGGTCTCAAGAAAAAATATGATATTTCTAGGCAATTGCCATTGTTCCTCCGTCGACAGTTTTTATATCAAACCACTTGAAAAACCTGTAGACTGTCTGCCTTTGGATTGTGCATTGACCCCTCTTCTACACTGTGGTGGTGAGTGGAACTATTTTGGACTGGAATTACATTCCCTCCATTTCATATGTGGAAGTTTTAACCAAAGAATTGGACTGTTCTGGAGATGGGGCCTTTTGAGAGGAGCGCTTACACTGTGAGGACCTGGAGGAGGGGAGCTGGAGTCGGTAGCAGTGGTGGGGGTGGGCTCTACAGAAATGGGACCTTTAAACTGGAACTGAGTGTGTGAGAAGGTTAAGGAGATCTGGAAACAGGTGATTAGTAGAACTTTAGTGTTAGGGTGGAACACAAAGGGTCAGGGCAGAAGTGGCCAGGCAGGGCAGACCAGACATGTTGGGCTCCAGCAGGAGGCGGGACTGGGCAGGTAGGGTGGGTGGAGATTACAAGCATCCTTGAAAATCAGGTCAAGGGCTTCTCACAGTTCTCAGGGTTGATCTGCAGCACATGTGTTCCTTCAAGCATCCTGGGATTCATCAGCAATAGCAATTTTTTTTTAATTTTAAAGCTACACAGGGACATGAATATAATAATTCATTAGAATAATTGTGCATTTATGGGAAACAAAATAACAAAATGACTATCAAAGAGATTTCTATTATAAAGATAGAAAATCTAACCTCTGTGGGGAAAACAGAATTATCCATTCATTTAATAAATATGTGTTGATTGCTAACAAAGAATGACATAGAGATTATAAAGATGAGAAAGGTATTATTGGCCCTTGAGAGATTTAAGGGGCAGGATTATTGGCCCTTGAGAGATTTAAGGGGCAGGAAGTTTTAGAGGGAAGGAAGGCAAAGAAGTGCCCCAGAAAATTGAAGGTCTAATAGCAAAGGGATAGAAGGAGAGTAAGTGGAGTGGGTATGACTGGGCCAGTTGGAAGTGAGGCTGCAGACTCAGGGGAGCTACATGGATGTTTACCTTTATAAGCAAGGCAGAGAGTTCACCTAGTGAATGCCTTTTCCAAGATAGAAATGTGAACATCATAATTTAGAAGGAACCCACCAGAAGATGACAATATTGAAGCTTTGGCATTCTAAGAATCAGCTTATTTACATCAAACACATCACACACCAATCTGTGAAGATAACTAAGCTTAATATCATCTTTTTAAAAAAATACTTTGAAACAATATAATATTTAAGGAATCAGAAATACTCAAAAGGAAAGCTATGGGTAAAATACTATGCATATAATTGAGCGAGTTGGCATTAACTTCAAAGTAGGTCAGAAAGCACAGAGTTGGCTTTTAAAGTCTCTTTTAGAAAAGCAAACCCTCCTATTGTCTAAGGCCTACGGGTAGAGGAGAAGATTTGGTCAGCATCCACTCAGCCAGACCAAGACGGGTATCACAATTCAGCAGGCCATTTCTTCTTCCAGACCAAAGGTTCCAGGGAGCTCCTCTAACCTGGCCTTCCAAAGCGCAAACGAGAAAACCGCACTCATTCAGAGGCTCAGATGGGGACCTGGCAAGCAGAATCAGAGCCATGGAGCCAGTTTCTGCCTGTGTGGGCCCAGACAGTTGGGTCCCAAAGTGGAGGGTTGGACTCCAGTCCTGCGGGGGCTGCCTCAGAGCCGATGGCCACCCGTGCCTCCTAAGAAGGGAGAACAGGACCGCGCTTTCCAGCACCTCCAGCCGAAGCCCCTGGGCTGCCTGTGGAAACAGGGATTCCCAGGACCACACTCAGACCTAGGGGAGCAGAGCCCTGGAGTAGGGGCTGCAAATCCACATTTTAACAAGCAGTTTTTATTTATGTGTCTTCAATTGACACTAAAATTTGGGACCCCCTGGCCCCAGGCAACGGTGGATTTCTGCAGTTGCCTCCAGAAGCCCCTGTCCCTGGCCTCCCTCACTGGCCACAGCTGCTTTCTGTCTCCATCACACTCTTCATCTTTTCGCGGCCCAGGTGTTTCTCCTGCTCTTTGTGCATAGTTTTGCCTCCTCTTCACGCTCCTCTGGTTTTCACTTCCTCCCCTAGCTGCTGGGGCACTCTACTTCCTGTCTCCCGGGCATTCCCGAGTGGTGCTGTCCCTGGGGGGAGAGGAGTTGAGCTCAGAGAGCAGAATCCAGACCCAAGGCAGGTGAGGCTGCACCTGAGGGGTTCCAGTCTCTGTGCTGAAGGGAGGATGGGAAGAGCTGCAGGAGGTGGGCGGGTGGCGCGGGGAGGGAGGGTGCAGATTCATGACACGGGAAATTCCAAGAGGAAGTGGATCTGGGGGCCCAAGGTGGCTGGCAGGGCAGGGCCAAGAGCCCTGGGCACAGCTGCCCCTGCCCTCCCAGTGGCCTGTGTGTGGGTGAGCTAATGAGCCACAGAGGTAACAGGTGTGCCGGGCCGCACAGACACCTCCTCAGACATATTCCCAAGTGCTTACTCCAAGCAAGGTTTATGGCCTCCATTTGTCAGACTGGAGACTTAAAGAAAGCAGTCATCTTTCTTTCAGCTGAAGAAAACTTGACCCTGCGGGAATGGAGGCTTTCCCGGTGTCTCTCAGACAGAGAGGTGCACAAGTCAGGGTTCCAACTGAGAAGCCCTGGCGCCATGCTTTAGGCAAAATTGAGAATCAAAGCTTGCTTTGTTTGTCCAGGACAACCTAACGAGCAGGTGTAGGAACACCTAGAGAGTTTATGGACCTGTGTGTACACACAAACTCTGGCACAGAATAAGCACTGGGGACCCGTTGGCTCTGACCTCTTCTTATTGGGAAACTGTTGAGTATTTGCTGTGTGTATCCATTTATCATGATTTCCGGTTCAGGTTAGGCACTAGGCTCGCCCCTCTGCACCTCTCACAAGAAGGTCTTTGTGTAGAACACCTGGAGGGACAGAGTACAGGTGCCATTCCCAGGGGTGCCCTGGGTTCTTAGGAGGCCCAGAGTGCAATTGCTCCTGAAGTTCCATTTGGCTGACCTCACCTGCTGCTGCAAGGTGCGGCACATTCCACAAACCCCAGGGCTGGATAGCACCTGGGGGGCGCTGGAAGGCTCCTCCCCACTGCCCTCCTGTCCCTCCTCTCAGTGCTCTGGGATGACTGCCTGCTCTTTCTGGTCTGAATGGGGCAGAATTCTGCTCCCCTTCCTTACTCCTTCCTTTGTGTCCCCAGGGGTTCTCTGACCAACCTCTCACCCACAGGCTGTATTCCTTAAGGCTGGGGTGGCCTTGGGAGATGACCTGCCCTGCTGTCCCACTCCCACTTCCAGGGCAGGGAATTCACCAGGTATTTCTATGGATGCTGACTCTGATTTGGAATCTGCTTCCTGATCTTTTGCAAGCTGCTTCTGGAACAAGAACCGAGTCCTACACATTCCAGAGCAGGCCCAGCCTCTTCCTCTTCCGCCTTCCTCCACCACCACTCTGGGACTTCCCCTGCACTCTGTTCTTGCTGGTCTTTCTTCATGCTTTCTTTACTTTGGACATTCTTGTCCCCTTCTGCTGATCTTCCAGTCAAGGCCCAGCTCACAGTCAGCCGCAGCCCTCTTGCCCGGCCTACCTCCTGCCTCTGCTGCGCTCCCGGCTCACGTCCTGCGGTTGTGGTTCTTCTCTGGTGTCCTCATGGGGGTTTGCACCTGTGCCTCCCCAGGGCTTGAACAGGAGCGCCACAAGTCCTTTAATGGTGTCCCCAAGGCCAGCCCCAGGGCTCCAGCAGTGAGCTCTCAGGAGTGACCGCATTTTACCCTGGCTGTGTTCACAGAATCCCAGTCCTCCCAACTCACTGACCTGGAAGATGAGCAACTGGAAAGGGGACCTTGGGGTGACCCAATCTGCACTGTCATCTGCATATAAAACCAGGCTTAAATCTCCTCTGTCAGTGATTCTGAAGGACGGAAGCTCTCCAGGCAGAGGGCTGCTGACACGAGGGGACTCGGCGCCCAGCTTGGCCATGTTTGTGATCCCGCTCATCCATCAGTCTGTGCCTCTCCTGGCGGCTCTCACTGAAGGGAGACCCTCTGATAATACCGAGCACAGTACCACTTGTTTTCTTCATGACGTAACAACGTTCAACACTTACTTGTCCCCTGGGTCGCTATCTGCCGTGTTAGGATGCGTGCTGCTGAGCACAGGTCCGCCCGCCTCTGCTGAGGCCCTTCCGGTGCAGGCAGAGCCCAGTCCACATGGACGAAGGAGTGAGCGGCCACTCACCCTGCTGTGTGTGCGACACTCTGGGCTGGAGACCGGTGGTCCTGAAGGACAGTGAACAGCTTTTGTTTTTAGTGGCCCTCGTGGGGTGATTGGTGTGGACACAGCAGAATGCAGGGGCCTGGGCAGGACGGTGGGCCAGTCCAGGCTGAGCAGGAGGTCAGGGTGGGGGAGGTTCCCCATTTGGGTTGGGTCCTGAGTGGGAGAAGCTGCCAGGCAGTTGGGGCTGGGAAGGACACTCTAGAAGACGAAGCCCCATGGAGAGAACGGGAGGGGAGGCAGGTGGGTCGCAGCTGGAGCCTGTGTGGAGGGAGGCTGGCAGGAGCTGGCCTCTGGGCAGGTGAGGGCGGTGGCTTTATTTTCTCTGGCTCTGGGCCAACATGCAGGCTTGAAGGTGGCCCGGCCCTGCCTGGGAAAGTGCAGTGCCACCTGGCTGATGGCCGGCCCCTGACTCCGAGTGTCCTTTCTCTCTGTGTTGTTCTGGGGAGCAGAGGAAAGGCTTCGGGCGTCTGGCCTAGTGACCTCCGAGCCGTGCCCGTCAGGAGCCTTGGGCTCTGCCTGCAGGGTGCGCCACTCTGGGCCGCCACCTCGGGGACCATGGCAACTGTGCTGGGAACCCTGCAGGGCCAGCTGCGGGCGGAGGAGGAGGAGAGGAACCGCACAGCCCTGGGTCCTGAAGGAGGCTGGGTAGTGCCTCAGGCAGCGCCTCCTGAGGGTCTCTGTGTCCTTGAGCTGACGCCTTTGGAGGTCTGGGGTACGGGGAGGGGGGCAGCGACAGCCGGCCTGGGTGCCCCCTTCCTTCCATCCACCTGGCTTCATTTACCCGATACTGAGCCAGCCTCCACTCCCGGCCAGTCTGTCATACTCACTGAAAGATGACCTTGAGCCAAGGGGTCAGAGTCCACACCCTCATGGAGCCTGCTCCCCGCTGTGCGGGGGCAGCAGACCATTACGGGGTGGGGAGAGCAAAAAAGAACCGGGGCAGATAAGAAGGCCAGGGTGCTGGGCGCAGGGCGTGGCTGCCGATGGCCTCCCTGCAAGCGGCCTTGGCCCAGAAGCCCGCTGGAGCAGGGTGGGGCAAGGCGCTGAACCGACGTGCTGCAGTCCAGACGGGTGTGCGGACTGGCAGGAGGACAGGGCCGATGGCCATCTCCCGTCCTGTGAGCCTCAGAGGCCTCTCATGCCGCGGGGGCGGAACAGAGTAAGGGAGCTGTCCCCTCCCGAGCCCGGCCTCGCTGCCCCGGGTCTGCCCTCTGTTCCCTGAAGAGCACGATGGTGCGCCGGGATCTCACAATGACGATTGTGAGTCACATTCTTGGCTTTTGTATCCACAAATAGGTTGCCTCCTTCTCCTATTTTCCTTGGGAACACAGGAATATAGGTGTAAAGATGAGCATTGTTGAGGGGAAGAGTCAGGGACTTAGAAATTCTTAAAACTTGAAGGGACAGTGGCCTTGAGAGCTAAGGTTCTGATCTGCCAGACTCGGATTCCTTTAATAATTGTTCACACCAAGACTGGCCAGGGGAGAGGATGCCAGAGGCCCTGCCCAGAGACTGGTTAAGGGTGGCAGGTTGGGAGAGAGGCCGCTGTAGGAGAATGCAGGGGCAAGTTCAGGGCCCCCTAAAGGGCCTGAGTCTACCCCTCACTCTGTGCTGATGGGGTGAGCAGTGGGGACCAGAGTGTCTAGGTCACCTCTTGCTTTCCCAGGTGGAGTAGGGGACAGGGAGCAGCAGAGGGTTCTCGGGGGATGGGCTGACCTGTAGTCTCCCCTCCCTGATGATCCATGTGGAGGGTTAGGAGGGGCTCAGAGTCAGCTGAGTGGTGGTCTCTGTACCTCAAGCCTGGGATGAGGCAGAACAGTGACCCGTGTGGACCAGAGGCCAGGGGAGTCTCAGATGTGCCTCGATGGGATAAGGGCAGTGTAGACACTGCCACCAACCATGGGCCGTGGCTCAGGGCACCATGTCATGGAGAACCCCAGGATCTGCTCATGGTGAGCGGGGCATAAGAAATGACCACAGTTAAGTCTGAAGTGGCTTCTGTTCTTTCCCCAGTGGACTGGGCCAGGTCTCCTGCCAACAGGCAGCATGGATGCCTGAAATAGAAGCTGAGCTACAGAAGACTGGAGAAGGTCACGCTTTCCTTCCACGTATGAATCACATTGTTTTACAAATGGAACATTTTCCCCACTATGCTGCCATTGGCTGGATAGTGTAGACAGAGTTCGCCAGCTTGTCTAGCTGACAATCCATTATCAGACTGTGTGTCCTCTGAAGCCAAAGATCCATTCTTCTGTGAAGGAGGAAGTGTGAGGAATGCTCAGCTTAAAAGCCTGGCGTCCCCAGAGCAGGCAGGGGGTGGGTCCCCTTGCTCCTCAACAAGCATTGCCTGTCCTCAGCGCCCCTGGGACCCCAGCCTCCTGCTCAGTGTTTGGCCTTTGGAATCCCTGGCTGGCCCTGTGTGGTGCTCTCTGCAGGTGTCTCCACCCTGAAGGGACCTCTAAGCCTGGTGTGTGGAGTAGGGAGTCAAAGAGGTGTCAGGGTGAGAACCTGTGTGGCCTGAGAGGCCAGGTGGGGTGTAAGAAGAGGTGAAGATCAGGGGGACTGGCTCTGCTGCTTCCTGGCTGGGCGAACTCTCTAAACTTAGATTCATCCCTTTAAAGATGGGTACCATACCCCCTTTAATATCATGGCTATTAGAAAGGGAGGCTGTGCGCTCACTTGCAGGGGCGCCCGTAACAGAACACCAGACAGCAGGTGCGAGCAATGGACGATGGCTTCCTCAGGGTTCCCAGGGTCCCGGAGCCCAGGGCCGTAGGCGGGTCTCTGTGAGGCCTCCCTTCACCCGCAGTGTCTGCCTTGCCGCTTTCCCCACGCCGCCCTTTGGACCGGGCAGGGTGTGTGTCCTGATCCTTTCTTGTAAGAACAACGGTCAGGCAAGTACTGCATGGGTCCCTGGGGCTTTATTTTCCCTTAATTACCTCCTTAAGCTCCATCTCCAAACACAGGCACATGCAGGTCCTGGCATTAGTGCTTCTCTGTCCCATGTGGAGGGGACACTGGTCGGCCATGACGGGTCACTGTGCAGGGGCTGGCCCCTGGGGGAGCTGCCTCCACGCTAGCTCCCCCCTGTTTCTCCAGGTCGCAGCAGGAGACCCCCCCACTAATGACATCCACTCTGAGAGCAGATGGCTTGAAGGTGATGCACGGATACGAGATTCACCAGAACCTGGAAATTGATTTTTGCTGCCACTTATAGATGTTGGCACGTGAGCCAGACTCACGCTTCAGGGTTCACCTCTGATGATGGCCAAGCATGGTGGCTATCAAAATTACAGCGAAGCATTTCGGCCAGAAGTGCTTAGTAGGTTGACTTCTACCAGGTGCTTCCTCAGGGTTTTTTAACTGGACGCAGAGGCTGTTGGTTCAGAGCCCGGGGTGGTGCGAAGTCCTGCGTGGCCCTGTGAGGCCTCTTTGTGAAGTGGAAACACCCACATGTTCCAACAGACCCAGGTGCTTTCCCCTTCCCTGCGGCTCCCTGGGCCCCTCCTTCCCTAGGCTGGTGAGGACTTGAGGTTCCACCTCAGGGCCACCTGCAGAGGAATCTCAGGTGGCTGTCATCCTCGTGGTCTGAGGGAGAAACTGGAGTGGCTGCTCTTGCTGCTTCCACCCCTGGGTGGCAGTCGGTGGGAGGCTGTGTGCAGCCCACCAGGCCTCCTCTCACACCGGACTCCTCCACCTGCTGACGTCTGCCCCAGGAGCCAGACGTGCCCACGCAGGCCTGGGCCTTCCTGAGGGGAGCCCGGGTGCTGGCTCCTCTGACATCACAGCTGCCTGTCCTCATGTCTGACCAATGCTCGGTGCTCAAGTAGCGCCAGCTAAATGAAAGCCGAGTGTCCCCAGGTCCTGCCCAGGCTTCCTTTGAAGGCGGCAGGAGTCAGTCTTAGGCATCTCCACACTGGAGAGGTTTTCCGTCAGCGGCCAGAACCCCAGGGAGCGGGGAGGCTCTGTGGAACAGGGGGTTCCAATGTGTTTGCTTCGCCAAGAAACCGAGGGGCAGAGTGACCTGTATTTTCTTGGTGATTTCATTTCTTACAGAGCCAGGTTTGCCTTCTATTTCTGTTTTCTTTGTCCCTTGAGGCCTCACCCATCCAAATGCTGTCGTTATTGAAGCCAAAACATGAGTCAGATGGCTCTTGGGCCCACGGGGGTCCCTGTGCTGTTGATGGGGGTGGGGAAGCACCATCAAGGAAAGGGCGGCACAGGGACCCCGCGGGCAAGGACATGTGGAGGCTGTGACTGCCCCGCCTGTGTGTGGAGGTTTCCTCTGCAGCCAGCAGAGAGGCCTTGGGCTCCCAGAACCGCGGGTGTGCCCAGTGATGTCGGAGGGAGAAGGATCTGGTCGGGTGCTCCCGTGTCGCATCCTAACACGGCACTTTATTTTTGGAACCCCCCCTTGGTTACAGAGATCTTTGGTGGCCAGTGTCAGCGGCGGTCATCCTTCTAGGGGAGAGGTAGCTATCTGATCCTGTCACTTGCTGGCACAGGAGATGCCCGTTTCTCCAGAAGTTAGGTGAGCTGAAGTCACACTGGCATGCTGACGTAACGCACCTGGGACAAGAAGCCCCGCGGTGCGGCCTGGCGTAGCGGTGTGCTCAGCCTCTGCTCTGCAAGTGGGTTGTCACCCTGGAAAGAAAGGGGCTTCATTCCCGCAGCGGCCATAGCCAGATGGCAGTGAGAGCTGGCAGGCGGGCGGACCGTGGCTTCGCGCCCGTATGCGGGGGTTTAATTGCGATCCCTGGAGTGGTTCTCAAGCGGGGTTTTCAGCCTCCCCTGCGAACTTGTGAGAAATGCACATTCCCAGGCTCCCTGAAGCTGCTCGGTCACACACTCCGGGGACTCAGCCCTGAGTGTGGAGACGCCTGGGCGTCACTCGGGAGACGGCTCTTTGCGCATTGCCCGAGGCGGCTCTGCTGTTCCCTGCTCCGCTGGTTTGGCTCCAGGATGAGGAGAAAGTCCCTGCTCCGGGTGGACGGTGATCTGCTTCCCTTCGGGCACACACACTGCCTCCAGGCCCTGCCTTTGTCCATCACCCTGACGGCGGGAGGTGCGGGCACTCACATGACCAAGAGCGGGCCCTAGTGAAGGGTTAGGAAGAGCTCACTTGGCGGGACGCACATGCCCGAAGGCCTGCCGCTCGTTTCTGTACATCTCCCGCCCATTCTTTACCCTTTGCCCCCCCCCCCCCAGTAGACAGAGGGGAGCATTTTTTGAAAAGGAGGAAAAAGACTGGGGCGCCCGAGTTCTAGGGTCTGCTGTTTCTTTGGGAAGTAGTCCTTCCATGACCCCGGGCCCGGAAGGTGTGTTTGCTGCGACGTCCCACAGGGGGTGCGAAACTCCTCCTAATGAACAAAGTGGGTCGTTGAACACGAGGGAGCTTGACAGGAGGGTGATCCTGCGGCTCAGAGTGGCCAGGAGGGTCCTGCGGGCAGGAATCAGCTGTGGTATGTGGGTCGTGGAGCTGGGAGTCTTCTCCTGAGCCTGAGGCCGAGAGCTTCTGTCCTGGCACCATCTGGGCCATTTTAGGGAAGGAGTGAGAGGAAGGAGAGCGAGTTGGGGAATAGGGGAACCGACACAGCAATGCCAGGGAGCTGGTCTTCACCGAGCGCCACTGCTCACCCGACTCCGCTGGACCGACCCCTCGAGGCCAGTTCACTGCATCACAGGAGAGAGAGAATATGTCAGAGCTTCGTCCCCAGAGTATGAATCTTCCCCAACTCTGGGTCAGCGTGGGCTGTGGGTTGGGTCCTACTGCACCTCATGCTTGTTGTCAACAGGAGGGGAGGCAAAAGGCACTTGGTGTGACACAGAGGAGGAGTAGTAAGGTTTACCTGCATGAAACTGGTCAAAACTCGGGCAGAGCAAGAGGCCATTGTGTTGGATGGACCAAGAGTCAGCTGGGGCCGAGAGGACCTGAAAGGGCACAGGACACACCACTATTCTGACACACCACTGGAGCAACTTCGAAAAAAATAGATACCTCCTTACAAACTTGATATCTAACAGTTTCATCATTAGTCTAACTAATGGCAAAGGGCACCATTTCCAGCCTATACATATTTACATTTTAAGGAAAAAATGAGTTCTGCTTCTGGATATGATGACCCCAGACCCTGCTTGCTGACCACCCTCCTCCCACCCACTGCAAACTCTGGAATAGGAGCACCCAGCCTGGTGTTCACAACTGCATGGAGCGGGGAAGACGGACGGCTACCAACCCTGACCCCACAGGAAGGGAACAGGTCTGACTCTGGCTTTGAAGTGCAATGTGCCCATGGAAGCATCAAGCACCACAAAGCTTGCCGTCTGTCAGGCCTGGGGAGCAAGAACAGTGAAGTCAGGAAACTGTAACTACCAAAGATAACAGAAAAATTCTGGAAGGGAAAGAACCAGAGAGGGGATCCCCGAACACTGCTCACACAGGTCGTCGGCTGGCTCCTGAGCTGTGCATGGGCAGAAGTCTCAAACTAGCCAGCTAAATGCGAAGATCTGGACAGAGATCGGCAGAGGCATACAAGAAGGAAACTTTGCAATTGAAACCTAGTTCAGAAAACTACTCGCTAAGACAAAGGCACTGATGTTCCCTGGACAGAAAGAGCAGAATCCAGAATTTCTACACCATAACGTTCAAAATGTCCAGCATAGAATCCAGAGTAACCTGACATTCGAAGAACCAAGACAATGAGGCACCTCCTCAAGAGGAAAGAAGGTGACTCAGGCCAGACCCTGAGATGGAACAGATTTTGAAACTAATAGACAATGATTTAAGGTAATGTGTATCTATCCTCAATGAAGCAAAACCAAACATATATATATTTCCCAGTACTGTGAATTGAACCCATGGGTGCTTTATTACTGAGCTATATCCCCCAATCCTTTTACTTTTTATTTTGAGACAGAGTCTGACTAAGTTGCACAGGCCGGCCTCCAACTTGTAATCCTCCTATCTTGGCCTCCATCCAAGCATATTTTTAATGCAGGTCACTCTTAGAAAACACATTTATTTCATCACTTTTTCCAACATAACCATTTGAATCTAAATTCATCATGTTTAAATATTCAAAAGTTACATAAACAATTCTTTTTTAACTGTCAGATATTTTTGCTGTGCTCTTTTCTTCTTGTAATAAAATGCTCATTCCACTACTCCCTACAGAATTCTGTACAAATGTGAAATAATGTTATTGTTCAAAATATTACGATTACTTGATCATAATTCTCCCTCTCTCTTAAAATATATTAAAATTTTTGTTTTATGAATGGACATAAGGCCCTAAGTGTTAAGGATATTTTAAATTGATTGATCATTCTCCATAGTATTGCTATACAGTTGGTTGAATCTTGATAAATGTATTACAACTTCTGATAAATAGCCAACAGAACAAAATTTTATTGCAAATGTCTGTCTTAATGAGATAGAGGAAGTTATTTTATTTTAAAATTTGTTTATGTTTTCTTGGATGAATGCTATTTATTGACAGTGTAAGCTAATGTTTCCAGGTGTTATATGAGTAAATACTGAGAAACTTCATTCACATAAGTAAGACGGAACTGAAACGGGGTTCCATCAGCCACAGTTAACAGTTCTTACTCATCAAAAATAATTCTTAATGATCCCTCATGAACTTGCTTAAGTTTGTAGAGAGCAAATAATTGAGTACTATCTGATTTGTGAAGATTTTTTTCTCTAAGGTCATTAGGAATATTTTCTTGTCACAGAAATAATATTTGAAATTGTCCCTTTGGTGCCCCAAGTCTTATTTCACCCTAGGCGATCATTGAAGTCAGTTTAAGTGGTGTCAGGAGTGAGCCTTAAGTGACGTTGGGCAAGAAGGGTCAGTGGTGAGGGCAGCTCTGGTGCCCACCGCCATGTTCTCACCCACTCCGACTCAGGAGGGTTTGGACAGGAGATGAGGATCTAGAAACTGGCTCCACTGAGTCTGTGCAGTAACGTGTCCTTCCTGGAAACTCCACGGGCATGGGGTTCACGCTCTAGTTTGAAGGCCTATGACAGAGGGTCAGGGAGCTGCAACCAACCCAGAGGAGTAGGAGAATGGGGATGAAGTTGAGAATAGCCTTCTTCACCTACCATGTGGAGGGCCTGGGTTCTGTCTCCAGCAACACACACACACACACACACACACACACACACACACGCGCGCGCGCACATGTACGCATGCGCACGCACACACATACATGCACACATTCATTTGCTTGAAAAGATAAGAGAACTTCAGATTAATCACTGTTTGCAATTCAGTATAAAAGTGGGAAATGTTGGGCTGGTATTGGGTTTGGATATTGGTGTTCCCCAAAGCTGCTAATGTAGGACGGTTTAGGGATGAAGTGATTAGATCTGTGAGCTGTAACCCAGTTGGTGAATTAATCCATTTGGTGGAGTAATGCTTGAATGGATTACTGCGTGGGTACCCTGGGTTTGTATGTTGTGCCTTACCCCTTCTCTCTGCCTCTGGGCTCCAGGAGCCACGCAGATCTCCTCCACCACTGACCCTCTGCCACGAGGTTCTGCCTCACCTCAGGCCCAGAGCACGGGAGTCCCTCACCATGGGCCAAATTTCTGAAACCGTGAGCCTAACATGAGCTTTCCCTCCTCTCAGTTGTTCCGGTTGGCTGTTTTAGCCCACAGTGGAAAAACACCTGACCACCTCACATGGCGTCTAAAGTGTAAATGACCAAAATGAAGTCTGAGATTTCTTGGGGAGACAGAAAAAAATGTTTTTCCTCCTCACAGTCCAATGCGATACCTAACTGCGCACAAATGCCAAGGAGCCAAGGCTGGGAGGAGCAGCGGACGGGGCAGGGGCAGCCCTGGCACTGCGGGCGGCAGGGGGCAGAGGCCACCTTGGTGGGCTGGCCTGCTGTGGAGCCTGAGGAAGCCGCCAGTGTGGAGCCTCTGGAGGTGACACACACACCAGAAGGAAACTGCCCATCTCAGTGAGGTCCAACCTGGGACCTCGGTGAGAAGATGAAGCCAGGAGAAGACACTCGGAATGGAGCAGCGGTGGCACAGGACTGGAGTGCTGGGTGCTCGGTTGCGTAGTCACTGGTCAGGATGGCCCTGCAGGGCACAGGTGCAGCCTCGTGCTCTCGCCTCCTTTCTGTGTCTTCCTCTTGCTGTGTCATGTGACCCGGGGTCTAGCTCTCCTCGCTCTTCTCCTGATTGTCAGCGTGTCACCTCAGATGGTGCCCGTGTTTTGGTCACCGTCTCTGAACGCTGGGGAAGCCCCCTGTTCCTGTGATCAGGGGAGGGCATGGAGAATCACAGCTACCATTTATTTAGCATCCACTGTGTGCAAAGCACGGAGCAGATGCCCACCAGCCACCTGGGCAGCGGTAAGGCTTGTCACGCTGCGTCTTAACCTGCAGAAGGGTGAATAGGTGAGTCCTTAAGCGACATGCTACCAATCATGGTTCTTTTAATTTTAAGTGGCAAAACCTAACCCACATTAACTTCAGTAGGAGAAAAAAAAGGAATTTTGACGCATGGAACTTAAAAATTCAAGGAGTAATTCATGCCGCAGTGGATGCTGATCCAGGCCCCAAATGTTATCACATGTACAATTCTCCACTCTGCTTCCACCACGTGAGCCTCATCCTCAGCTTCCACTCTCCCACACCTTCCCCGATAGCTTTTCCAGTTCTCATATCCCCATATCAACAAGAGCAAGAGAGGAAAGTCTACGCCCCATTATTCCCAGAAAGAGTGGCTAAACTCACTTGGATTGTTCGTCTGTTCCAAATTCTCTCTCTAGACCACAGCCAGGGCAAGAGGGAACGAGGTTTGCTGATCTGACTTAAGCCAGCTAGTGTTCATTTCTGGAGCTAGGAGTGGGTTTCATGTCAACCAGACTGAATAGCTGCCGCTCAGGGGAAAATCTGGGTGCTGTTGTCAAGCTGGGGTGCAAACCCACACAAGTCCAAATGGCATGTGGAAAAAAGTCGAAACATATGTGCTGTTCACCTTCACAGAACTGTAAAATTGAAACATCTCAAATCACGTAGTGTACCCAGTGGAGAACCTGGTGAAAACTTAGGAGGCACAGTAATTAGATTAAAATGTTAAGTGCTGCTGTGTGAGAAAGGGAGTGAGCTATGCCCTGACTCCAGGAGACGAGGCGAGGCCCAAGATGGAGCCCAAGAAAAAACATCTGATTGGTCTAGCAGTTCAATCCTGGAATGGAGCAGGAACAGAAGGAAAGGGACACTGCCCTCTTCACAGGAATAGGGGTTCCCTGCTTTGGGAACCATTCAAATAAGGCCAGACATAATTTTGGGGATGTTGAGTTAAAGGGGTGTTATGATTTGGATGTGAGGTGTCCCCAAAAGCTCACGTGTGAGACCATGCAAGAAGGTTCAGAGAAGAAATGATTGGGCTGTGAGAGCCTCTAACCCAGTCAGTGAATGAATCGCTTGCTGGGGTTACTTGAGTGGTAACTGAAGGCGGATGGGGTGTGGCTGGAGGGTAGGCGCTGGGGGCATGGCTTTGGGGTATATATTCTGTATTTATCTAGTGGAGTCTCTCTCTCTCTGCTTGCCTCCATCCTTGAGCTGCTTCCCTCTGCCACACTCTTCCGCCATGATGTTCTGCCTCACCTTGAGCCCCGAGGAATGGAGCCAAGTGTCTGTGGACTGAGACCTCTGAAACCGTGAGCCCCCAACTAAATTTTTCCTCCCTAAAATGGTTTTGGTCAGATCTTTAATCACAGCAGTGAAAAAGCTGACTAAAACAAAGGGGTGTGGGGCAGATGACTGCCTGACTTCCTTCCGACTTTAACGTCCCAGGGAAGAACCCTGCGTCAGCATTGAGCATCGTCACACACGAGCCAGAGGCAGGCAAAGCCAGCGCCGTCACCGAGGAACCAATAAGTGAAATGTGGTCCATTCATACGATGGGCTGCTATTCAGAAGTAAGAAGGAAGTACCCAGACTTGCTACAACAGGGGTGAACCTTGAAAGCTTTAAGCTCGATGACAGAGACCAGCCACAAAGGACCCTGCAGTGCCTGACCCCGGTCATGTGAAACGCCCCAATTTGCAAATCTGTAGAGACAGAAAGCAGAGTGTGGCTGCTGGGCCTGGGGAGGGGGGAAGTGGGAATGCTGAAAAAGAGCACGAGACTTCTCTTCAGGATGACGAGAATGTTCTGGATCGACTGTGGTGACTGCCTGGTTATGAGTGTACTGAAACCGTTGATGGTACACTTTAAATGGATAATGGCTTGGCCTGTGAGCTCCCTCTCAATAATGCTGTTATTTAGAGAAAAAGCGTGCTGCAGAAGAAATTCTAGGAGGAGAACAGAGCTGGGACTCTGGCAGAAGGCGGCCTGGGCCTGTGCTGTTTGACGGAGGGCTAAGAGGCAGAGGCCAGCGGTGGGAGCCAGCCCTGGAGGGGGAGTTAATGCAGCACCACTCCTGATGCGGGCAGGGCCGGGCAGACAGCCCAGCTCGAGGACCTCTGCGTGGGCAGGGTGCATCCCGGGCACCCAAGGCAGCTCTCTCTGCTCCAGGGCCAGCCCTTGGCCAGCACAGCTGGTCTTTCCAGATGGCCGTCCCCCCCACCGCCACACCTGTGTCCGGGGGCGGAGGTCTTCCTTTTCTCCTAGCTCCTCGTCTCCTGTCTTCTGGAGCCTGCGTGTTGTGACACGGTGTCTCCCTCCTCTTTTAATTTTTTTTTTTGTGGTGCTGGGGATTGAACCCAGGGCCTTGTGCTTGGGAGGCAGGCGCTCTACCCACTGAGCTGTATCCCAGCCCTCCCTCCTCTTTTTATTTCATGCTTCCTCATCTAGCTTCTGTCCTTGGAGTAGGCTCTTTCTTCTTTTATGATTATTAATGAGTCAGCCTTTGACTTTTATGCTTCATTTATTCTTCCCTTGGGTCCTCCATGACTTCATCATAAAGGGTCCTTATTTTAAATGTGAAGATTCATCGATACACTTAAAATGAGGAAATCCAGGGTTTCAAGAGCTATTAAGATGAAAAATTTTATACAATAAAAATAAGGACAAAGGAACCTGACATTTATTTGAACAGTTTACACAAAAAAGAACTTGAGGGACTCCTTGAAAGACCTTTCTTCTTTGGACTTCTCATGGTAGTAGGGGTGCAGGTGTTTGTCTCACCGAGGGTTTGTTCCAAGAATCCTTGAACATTTTACTCACCTAAAAGGAATGCTAGATTTCACACTCATCCATCCACTCAATCATTCATCCATCCACTCGCTCATCCACTCGTTCAAAAGCAGAGTGTATTGGCATCTGTTGTGAAGCAGGCACCCACTAAGCGCTGGGCATGAGAACGTGGGAGCCCCGGTTCTTTCTCATGGCAGCACCCCGGCAGGTGGAAAGCACGCACAGTCTCACCAGCAACTGTAAGATCAAGTTGTGGCATGTGATCGCGGAGCAGCGGAAGGCACCACATGCCATCTCACAGGACCCTGGTTTCTTGCCTCTCTTCCTGTGCTTGTTTTCCTAGCAAGTCCCTTAAAGTGCTGGCCGGGGCTGAAAGAGGAGGGAAAAGCCGCCCATCCAACGCTTTGGCACGCAGTTAGAAGCTCAAGGAATCCTCACTCATTCCAACTCTGCAACACGTCTGCCTTGAGGCAAATTTTAAACTACAGGAATATTTGAAAAGACCTTAAAGTTTACCATTTTCAAATAGGTGTTCTAGTGAATTCAAGTAGAGGTCACCCTAATGTAATGAATAGATCACCCACTTGTAATAGGCAACATTTTAAAAAGAGCTTAGTATCTTTTAATTCAAGTATAAGATACACAAGAAAGATTTGGAGGTCATATGTATACAGGGGATTTCAAGGACTGCGCATATACAGAGCCGGGACCTGAGTCAAGGGACAGGATGTTCCCGAGCCCCCAGAGAGGACTTGAGCCCCTTCCATTCTCTAAACTCAGGTGTCAGGAGGATGGACACATAACCCCCACGTGTTAGGCTCCTCATTTGAAGCTGCCATCTCATATTAAGAGTACCTTTAGTTTATTTTCATGTGCATGTTAAACTATCCCCTGGGACCCTGTTTGATATCAGGGATTCCGTTTGCAAATCCTCTTTTTCAGAGAGCCAGACAAGTGTCCTTCAGCCCAGCAGAGCGGGAACTCTTGCCGTTGTGCATGCCTGGAGGTTTTCCACAAGAACAGGAAATTTCCATGATGCCAGGGGCCTTGCAGTTCATGGGCAGAAGTAGGGAAGTGGGAGTTTCTCTCCATGGCTTGTGCCAGGCCCCGGAGCAAACCAGAGCCAGGATTTCTTACCGTGTTCTGCATTTTCCTCCTTCCCCAGGGGGAACAGCTAACCCTGTGCCCTTGGCCACTTCCCTCCCGTCCCTTCCTGTCCGTAATGCCAATTATGGGATTTCATATGACTTGCTAATGCCTCCGAATGGGAAGGTCACGGTCGGGTGAGTGTTCCTCAGACTACTGCAATCACCAAGGTTCCCAACGAGGCTCACTCTAGTGTTGGGTGTCATGCCCTTGAATTCTGGGAGCCTGTGGCAGGATAGTAGAGAAGAGACAAACCGGAAGGACCCTGGTAGCAATAGGAATGGAAAAAGCCGCCTCTGTCCTCAGGAGGGGTGTCCTTCAGGGAACAATGAGCCGAGGGAGTTGTTGAAGTCCCCAGAAACAGTGTGGGTCTCAGCAACTGGGCGAGGCCTCAGAGCTTCTGGCAAGCTTTCTGCACCCACGGCGCAGCCTTCTGACTCTCCTCCACGCCTTCTTTGCTCTGTTGGCAGGTGGACTGGCTGTGCGGATCTTCTCTCCCTCTCCAAGCCCCAACCTGGACTTCCTGTTTCTTCCAAGGGGGATATGACGTCCCCCCTTGTTTTCTGGGAATTTTGAGGTCACCCAGCAAGGTCTTTCTTTTCCCTCTTGCTTTCTCCCCCCGCCCCTGAGCACAGCTTGTTCACATCTTCTTCATTTCCAACTGTTCGAGAAGACCAAACCCTGCCTGTGTCCTGAGGTGGCTCTCTGTGGCATTCTTGTAGGATGCTTCCTCAAGTCATCTACTCCCTCCCTGAACTTTAAAAATATTTTTGTAACAGATTTGAATTATGCGAAAGTAGAAGCTGCAGTGGTCACACCTGTAACCCCAGAGCTGGGGAGGCTGAGGCAGGAGGGTGGCAAGTTCAAGGCCAGCCTCGCAACTTAGCTAGGCCCTAAGCAACTTAGTGAGACCCTGTCGTGAAATAAAAACAAACAGAGCTGGAGATGTGGCTCAGGGGTAAAGCACCCCTGCAATGAATCTCCAGTAGCCCTCCCCCCAAAATATGCAAAACCAGAGAGGAGAGTGATGCTCTCCTAGAGATCACCAGAACAATGATCACCATCACCAGATCCCAAGTCACGCCTTCTGCACTTGCTCTTCCCTTCTCCTTTCTCACAGCGCTGACGAGCAGATTCCATCACCACCTCCTCATTGCCACTGTCCTCACCCTGGTCTAGTTGTTGTACCCTACGAAAATAAGACCATCCACGCCGTTCACGTAAACCCAAAAGAAGCCTTTATTTTAGCTGGCCAGCGACAACCACCCTTACACCTAAAAGCAGTGTGTTGGGGAGCTGGGGATCTAGCTCAGTTGGCAGAGTGCCCGCCTTGCAAGCACAAGGCCCTGGGTTCGATCCCCAGCACTGCAAAAAAAAAAAAAAAAAGCAGTGTGTCAGGAATCCTGCCTTAGTTCTTTTGTTGCCAGCATTTATAGGGCAGAAGGTATTAGGGCGGGGCTACAGGGAGGGGATTAGGGTGGGACTGACTCTCTCTCCTGATGGCACTGGAGAATCTTTTTGGGGGAGAATAACATAGTCACCAACGTGTCTCACAGGATCAGTGACCCCTGAAAGGGGCTCCCTAACGGTTATGCTAAAGTTCTCCTCTAGCGCTGCCTGGATCACGTTGGAGTCTACCATGTGTCCTGGGGTCTTCAGCACATCCTCTGGGTCTTCTGGCCTCCTGGGGGTCTTCCACGTGTCCTGGGGTCCTCCGCTGGCGTGCCCGCTTGCTCCACTACTTGTCCGGCCACGTTCTCCTGTTCTTCCCTTGCTCACTGCGTCCAGCCGCTGGGGACCCGGGTCCTCTGGCTGAGCGCCTCTGCACTGTGGCCCCTTCGCCTGCAGCGCTGCCTCTGGGGAGGAGACTCCCACCCTCCTTGCTTGGGTGCTTGCTGGAATGCCACCGCAGGAAGCTGCCCAGCTGTGAGAGCAGCAGCCACCTTCTCATTCCCTTTCTCCATTCCTCGCTCTGCTTCCTGCTCTCACGTCTCAGTGTCATTACTTTGTCCCCTAGAGGGAACACTCTGTACAAAGGAAGGGAGGCAGTCCAAAAAAGGGAGGCAGAGGGAGTGGACATTTCCTGTCCTGCTGGACCCACAAACAGCATTTCCAGCACCTTCCCTTCCCCTGCTGCCCCTGATCTCAGCCCCTGGGAGGGGACGATGGTAAGTTTTAACATGGAAGGGCATTTGGAGAAGGGACTTGTTTGAATGGGAGGGTTTTCCAAGCTGTGACCTTCAAATGTCCTTCAAACTCTGGCCTCCCCTCACATTCTTCCTAGCAACCATGCTACACTTGCACCTCTGAAAAGACATATTTACCTTGTGCCTTTGCGGCTTTTGTTCAGCTCTGCAAAAAGCAGCAGTGAAAATCTCCTAAGTGTCAGATCAAAGAAAATTGGGCACGGCCTGCTGGCCCCCGGGAGCAATGCTGCCGAGAACAATCAAACGGCTGTCACGCTGCCTGCAAATAAACACACGCAGGTCCTGCTCCCGTCACAATGGCACTGCCTGCCGCTGAGGCCCAGGGGAAATTATAGACCGTCTGTCCCCAGCCAGGCTGGAGCAGGCTGCCTCCACCTCTGTGAACGGAGGCTTCTGGCCTGGTGGCTTCCACACCTGCCCACAAAGAAGGATTGCTTGGAGCCTGTTAACAGATTTCTGGATGTTCTGAATCTGAACCTTTGGGTGGAGGGTTGCAGACACCTATTCTTTTCTTTTCTTTCTTTCTTTTTTTTTTTTTTTGGCAGTGGGGATTGAACTCCAGGACACTCAACCACTGAGTACCTCCCCAGCCCTATTTTGTATTTTATTTAGAGACAGGGTCTCAGTGAATTGCTGAGGCTGGCTTTGAACTCATGATCTTCCTATCTCAGCCTCCCAAGCCTTTGGGATTCCAGGCGTGTGCCACCACACCTGGTCAGAATCCTTTCTTTGTCCCCAGTTCCCTGGGGGTGGGTGGGGGCTCTGCAGCCCACTGTAACTGTCCCTCGCACCAGTGTCTGGGTTGCCCTTCCCTTCTCCTCCCTTTCCCTCTACCCTACCTCCTCCCCGCCTCCTTGTGTGCCAGAACTTGAACCCAGGGCTGGTGCGTGCTAAGCCAGGTCGGCCCAACTGCACCCTAGCCTTCCATTTGCCTCTGCCCGCTCGCATGTTGTGAACTAAATCCTAACCACCAATAGCTTTGTCCTCCACGGAGGGAGGTGGAGCCTTCTCCTAATTCCTGGATCTGCTGGTTGGGAAACTCTGTCCCTCAGCATACACTGTGGGCCCTTCCCACAGTTGTCATCTGTCCCCTCACATGGCCCCTCTGCACATGGTGCATGGGGTTGGAGGAGGGGACGTGGGTGGGGGGAGGCACCAACTCACAGGGTCCTTGAACAGCAGGATCCACTGGGAGGTGACGGGAAGCTGGCTGGGGAGGCAGCTGCTCTTGAGGACCGCGATCCAGTGGGAACAGATGAGCATCGTTGCCTGCCTGGGCCGGCCGGAGCATGTTTGACTGGCTGAGTGGGATCTTCCAGCTTGGGACTGGGGTTCCATAACTCCTCCTCTGCCTTTCCCTCCTCTGTCTTCGCCCCTTCTGCATGGAGGCAGGAGGACTGGGGCCAGGGAGGCAGATAGACTTCAGAACTGATCAGCAGCTCTGAGGTTCCCTCTGCAGTCTCTCCTGGAAGAATGAGCCGCTTCTCAAGGGCTTCAGCCTGTGTGGTGTGCCGCTCCAGGGTCAAGGCTCTGGCTGTAGCCTCGAGTGACGGGTCTGCCTCTTGAGGCCGCTTCTTGAGGCCGCGGTCATGCGTCATGCTCTGATTAGATCACGAATCCACAGTTATTTATGGGGTGTCTGCTGGAGTCAGGGCACTGTCTCTGTGGCCCGTAGATTCGATGGGGTGCAACCAGACTAGGAGGGGCCAGGATTACGCCATAGGGAGTGTGGACTCACAGGACGTGAAAACAGGAGCCCCGGGTGCTGGTTAAGGAACTTTGCAAGGATAACGCGTTGGATTGACACTATGATCCTACCAGCCACTGCCATCATGTTTTCTTATGGATGAGACACTGAAGTGCAGAGAGGGCAAGAGAGCAGTCAGGGCCCCAGAGAGGGGCAGGAAGACGTTGGGTCACACAGAACCAGAGGAGGGCCACTTCTGTCCGGCCAGTGAGTGGAGGACAGCCTTCAGTGGAGCAGAGGGAAGAGAGGTATCTAGAAGCCAGCCCTGAGGACACTTAAAGTAAGAGCTCACGGCAATCACAGAAATAGGCTGGGAGCTTGCTTCGATTTTCAGTAAATTGCAATATAATACCAAGAGGTTCAAACACCCTCAGTTGCTATTTCCATGAAGTCCTTGGGTCCAGTACTCTTCAGATGCAGCTGTAAATTCCTCTCTTTATCCAGAGGTGGCGAATCAAGCAAGAGATTCTCTTAGAGAACCCTTGTTTTAAATCCAGTCCTGGGGGAGCGCCGGGCAAACTAGGCAGGCACAGCACTGAGCCCCCACCCAGCCCAGAGGATGCTGCGTTAAAGAAACAGCTGCCCCCAGGTATGTCTGCTTCGCTCTCGGGCTGGGCCCAGGCAGCCTGGGGAAGGGAGCACAGAAGGCGGCCCCATGGGGCGGGCTTGACCCACTCTGCGGACCTCTGTGGAGACCTGCCGAGGGGATGGATCAGTGGCGGGGACAGGGACGGAGAAACTATGGTGGAAAGCGTGCACCCTCAGTACGTGATGATCTACGTGAGGAGGAGTGGAGACGGCAGAGCCTGACCACGGGCCTGAGTAGGAGGAGGAGGGGGCACGCCCTGCCCGACTCCACGGCCCTGGCCTGCGGTAGCCTCTGGAGTATTTTAAGTTCTGCTTGCTGCCCTGAGTCCCTTTTCAGAAGCCCCTCTCACCGGCCTCCCCTCCCCTCTCCTCTCCTGAGGCACATGGAAAAAGCCCAAGGTTTCTGGCCTCCTTTAGCCTCACCAAGGGGAGCCGGGCGGTGCTAGGAAAGGAAGAAGCCTCGGTCCTTGAAGGACTTGGGACAGGACGCCGTGCCACTGTCCTGCGCCGCCTCTGGCAGAGCCCCATTTGAGGAACTCCGCTCCTGACAGTTCACAAGGTCACATCTCCCCGTTTGCCGCCACTGTGATCCCTGCTGCTTGACCTGGCTTCCAGTCACGTGTCCGCCCAGCATTCGCACTCTGACACTTTCTCTCTGTGTGGGAAGGGTGTCTGCGGAGAGAACAGGGCTCTCCAGCCCCTTCTGTGCCTTGCCCGGGACCCCGCTGTCCTGACCAGCTGCTGGGTGAAGACTTGTCCTGCTCTGAGCCTGCTGGGGCGTCGCCTCACCTGTGAGGTCCTTGCGACCTGCTCAGGTAGAATCAGTGACGCGGTCTACCTTGCTAGCTGTTCTTCACACACAGCTACTCGGATTGTTACGTGGATGGAGGAGCAAACGAGTCAGGAAATCGTACCTTTCCCTTCTTGGTAGCTGCAGAACTTTGCCCAGCTCTTGGCCTAAGGCCCACAGCATCCAGCACCAAGAAGAGGTTCAGTAGGCATCGGCCCTGCTGGAGTTCACTTTTTTCCTTTTTCTCTTCTCTTTTTCCCTTTTTCTCTTCTTGAAGCAATGACTAGACTGTGGGGACTTAAGCGATGATCCCCTCTGTTCCACTCCCCCGTGTCGGAGTCTTCTGTAGAGGGGCTGCTTTGTGATCTACTTGAACATTTCCAGGGCCGGGTGGCTCGCTCCTCGTGACAGAGCATGACCCACTCTGACCACTCAGACCGTCAGCGAAGCATCTTTGATATTGAGAATCGCCTCCCAGCACAGCTCACCTATTGGTCCTACTTATCACTGCCCTCCCCGATATACTCGGAATTATCCAGAATTAATCTGGTCATCCTCCGTGCATTGTACTCGGGTATATGAAAACAATTATCAGGTCCTGTAATTTTCTCCTTTCCAAAATCGGGCCACTCTATGCCAAATTCAGCTTCAACAGGATCTCGTAGCACATAGTTTCTAGGCCATTCCTTGTCTTGGTCTTCCTCCGCTGACTTCTAGCTACTCGGCCTGGCTCCTGGTGCTCCTGTCAGGACAGGTGCTGTGGCATTTCCTGATGATCAGTGAGCATCTTTGCAGGCACCCGCTGGCTAGCTGGGGATCTTCTTTGGCAACACGTCTATTTGGATATTTTGCCCACTCTCAATTGCATCATTAATTAATTTACCCTGAGTAGATGGGTTCCTGATGTATTTTAGATGCCGACCCTCATCAGACGCAAGGCTCACAGGCACTTTCCGCCACTCAGGAGGTGGCCCGCCTTTGCCCCCTCTTTCTGCTGCTGGCTCAGCTTCTGGTCCGAGGCAGCCCTGCCAGGGTACGTGTGCTTTGCTGTGGTATCTGCGGAGTTGTCAAGACCCATTGTCAAGGAGGTTCCCCTGGGGTTCCTTCTAAGGAGTCTTGTGGTTTCAGGTCTTATGTTTACGTCTTACTCCAGTGAGTTGATTTTTAGGAGAGGTATGAGATGGAGGTCCAAGTTCCTTCTTTTGAATGTGGATATCCAGGTTTCCTGTCACTGTTGATTGAAGACATGCTCCCTGCCCCATTGTGTATTCTTGGCACTTGCATCAAATGTTAGCTGACTGTTCGTGCGTGGCTTTGTTTCTGGGCGTTGTATTTTGTAACATTGGTGTATGTCTGTTTTTCTGCCAGTACCAGGCTGTTTTGATTTGCTACAGCATATTATAGTGTGTGTGTGTGTGTGTGTGTGTGTGTATTTAATGAAATCTTTTTTTTTTTTTTTTTTTGCTGAGCATGTCATAACTGCGCGTTTGATGGGGCACAGGTTGATATTGCAGCACATGCACACAGAGCTCATTGATCAGATCAGGGTAATTAGCATTTCTCTCTCCTTGTCACGTTCTTGTTTGGAGGTTTGAGCTCCTCTCCTCTGGATCTTCATAAGGTGTGCACGAGGTCACTGTGAACTGAAGTCACCGCACCGTGCTGTGGGACACTAACTCATTCCTGTTTCTCGTTGTGTTTTGGTTCCCATTATTCCACCTCCTTTATCCCCTCCCCCACCCCTGCTGACCCCTGGTGATCATTATGCTACATTCAGTTCCACTTTTTCTAGCTCCCACACAGGAGAGAGCAGATGCAGTGTTTGTTTTCTTTGTCTGGCTTTGCTCAGTTAAAGCAATGCCCTTCAGGTCCATACATTTTGCTGCAAATGACAGGATTTCATTCTTTTTTATGACTGAGTAGTATTCCATGTGTGCATGGGTGCACACCATTTTCTTCCTCCATTCATCCATGAATATACATGTGGCTCTATATCTTAGCTACAGTAAATAGTGCTGTAGTGGACAGGGCTTCAGCATGTCCTATCTGCTTGATGTGCTGATTTCATTTCCTTTGGATATTCATCCAGGAGTAGGACAGCTGGGTCATATGGTAGGTCTATTTTTAGGTTTTTTAGGGACCTGCATACTGCTCTCCATAGTACCCGAACTAATTAATTCCCACCAACAGTGTGTCAGAGTCCCTTTTCTCCACATCCTCACCAGCAATTGTTATTTTTAAAAATCTTGGTAGTAGACATACTAACTGGGTGGGATGGTATAGCTTTGTGGTTTTGATTTGCATTTCTTTTGCAAATTAAAAGAAATAAAATAATTTCTTTTTTTTATATAATCAAATCAAATAATTTTCATTTTTAAAATCTATTCAAATTTTAGAATTTTTTTTCTTTTTCTGTGAAGATGTCCTTGGAATTTTGCTGCAGACTGCATCGTATCTGTGGATCCCTTGAGTTTTAACGACATTCGTTCTTCCATGGGACACCTCTTCATTTATTTGTGTCTTCTTAAATTTCTTTTTACTGTTTTTTAGTTTTCATTGTGAAGGTTTTTGACTCCATCATTAAATTTATTCTTAAGTATTTTATTTTTGGGGGTGCTATGTAAATGGGATCGTTTTCTTGGCTTCTTTTTCAGATACTTAATTGTTAGTATGTAGACTCTAACTCATGGTGTGAGGTGAGACTTCATGGAATTTATTAGTTGTGTACCTCTGGCTGTAGCTGGTGACACTGCGTCTGCCCCCTTGCAAGTGGGGAGTGGGGGAGCAGCCTAGAGGGTGCCGCAAGCTGAGCATTTGGAGGGGTGGAGAAGAGCAGAGCCTCCCTGTCGTTCCCTAAAGCTCTCATGGTGGATGCACAGGTAAGAACTGCCCCACCAAGAGCTGCTTTGGAAAGGGCTCCCTCCCTCCCAACCTGCGGTGGGTGCACCTGCCTCCCATCTAGGGAAACCCCAAGAGGGCAACCTGGGTCCTTCTTTGGTTTCCTCTTACAGAGGTACTGGTTTGAGGCCCTGAATTCATTTTCAGGAATGTTCTGGAGCTGGCAATACATTTCCCAGACTCAGAAGTTACTCTCAGCCTAGGGACATGCACGATGAAGAACCTGTGGAAAATGACACAGGGTGACAGAGACAAACTGCAACCTGAAGAAAGCCAGAAGTAGATGAAGGGAAGTCCCTGTGGCCGCAGAGGTCACTGGCTAACAGCACAAAGCAGTTGTGACCTTCAAGGCCTGAGGATGGCCTTGCGCCAGAGACAGCAGTCCAGGGTGGGGGCAGAGCACGGCAGCGGGGGAGGCCAGCTGGGCCTGGCTGCGGCTGTGACGGCAGCCATTGTGGTCCTGTCAGTGTGGGCGCCACTTGAAGGCAGTGACTCCTGTGACAGGGTCCACATGGGACTCTGAGCAGGCAGAGCCCTGTCTGCAGGGACGCTGGGTCGGCTGCTGCAGGTCTGCCTCTGGTTTTTCCTGAGACACTTGATAGATGCTGCAGGGCTGGCTGGCCATTACCTGAAGCTCCTCCCGGGGAGGTCCCACGTGGCGGGAGGTACCTGGCCAGGTACCAAGGACTCTGCCCTGCGTGTCGCAGTGGGAGTTCCGAGGGAGTGTCCCATGAAGGACAAAGTTGGAGGCCGGATCCTGTTGGTAGCCAGTGTGCTGAGTGCAGTGCCAGACCCCTGGAAAGACCCCAGACCCCTGGAAAGATGGTTAGATGCCTTCTCTTGCTTGGATTCTGATTGGATCATTTTTTGCCTGGGCCACTTATGATATTGGGAAGAAGCATCTCTTTGTGAAATGTGTCCCTGGCTCTCTTAGGTCCTGCATCCCGAGGCTGCCTGTCATTTTCCCCCCTCAACACAGTCATGGTCCAACGTCTAGTCATGCAATCACTTCACATCCATGCCAGCTCCCTGGCCTCGGTTTGCTCTCTTTCCCAGGCTGAGATGCTTCTCAGGTGCCATTGACCATTCCTCCCTGCTGGGGCATTGCACGGAACCTCGGTCACTTTAAGGAGGATGGAGAGAACTGAACTGCCCATTTGGCCATCTGGTCTCAGTCTCCTTGGGTGTAGACCATTTTGCCGAGTGAATACTCGTCCCCTCCCCACTGTCTAACTGAAGGGTTCGTCCTTTCCACAGAACAACATTGACAGGATTAAGAAGAGGCTGGTTTTGTGTGTATTTATTTGTTTCTTTCTATGTACCATAACCGAAGTCATGACTGACAATACTGAAGGTCACAAGAAGACTCAGCATGGCCAGGAGAAGCCAATTGAACGTAGGCATGTAGCGTGCGAATGAAGCATCAAAGGACAAAGGGAATCTAGTTAAACGAAGATGCACACTACCACCCTAAATAAAAAGTCTGCTTGCTGAATTTTCATTTCTCCAACATAGTTAATAGGGTTTCACAATCTGAACAAAATGCCAAGGTACTCCCTTCGGGATCTCTGAAGATTTTGGCAAAATGGTATCTGAGAGGAGAAGACGTTCAGGGTCTCTTAAACATTTTAAGAGGTCTGCTGTCTAGATCACTTGAAAAAGGGACACACAGTTCCCGGCAAGCAGACCCTTGGAAAGTTGCCTCCTCCGTGGATGGACGCTGGTCTGTGATTTGCTTCCGCCAGTGGACCAAGCCCAAGCACCACACAAGCAGGGACTCAAGAAGTGTGTGTTCACTGAACCTCCCTGTCGTGCTGCCGGGAGCTGGGATCCCAGGAGAGGCCTGGGTAGCGACCCTGGGCAGGAGAGGCGTGCAGTAAATACTTGCAGTGCGGTGGGAGGAGAGTGGAGGAATGTTCAACACAGCCATTTCATTAATTTTGTTCGCTGTTTGAAATGTGAAAGAAATTCATTTAGAAAGTCATCATCTCCTGCTGTGTAATGAGATAAATCCCAGGTGAAGATTTTAAAGTAAACTGCTTGATCTTTTAAAGAAAGTAGAAGAAAACACGAAAGATCATTTATTTAATAGCAAGAATTCGCTATGCTTAAGGCAGGGGATGAAATTAAAAAGACAAGAGAATGATCGGACAACAATTCAGAAATTTTGTGTAGTAAAAGAAAAGAAAAATGAAAGAGAAATTTTGAGTAGAATTTGCAAAAATATTAAGGTCTTAAGGGTCTCATCATGTGCTGCTGCTGCCCTGTCAGGTTTGGAACCAGTTTAGGAGTCAACGCAGAAATTAGACTAATGGCCAAAAAATAATTTTATTGATGACAATTAATCAATTCGAGGCGAGGCTGCTGCGGGCTTCCTAATTCTGCACCCCACAAGCGGAGGACGCACAGGACGGCTGCAGGAGGCCCAGGCAGGACCTTGGACAGCGGGTTTTGCTGCAGAGGCTGGAGGCAGGGCTGAGCCTGTGTGGGAGAGTTGACAGCCGGGAATGAGCTGGAGCCGTTCTGCTCCTTCTACGACTCCTATGAACTGGACGAGTTCGCTCTTCCCCCACAAAGACGAGTAAGAGGAAGCGTGAAGAGAAGCCAGCAGTGTTAGCCCAGGGCAGGGATTCTTAGATTTTTGTGCGGAGACCATATTGGCAGCCTGGTGAAGCCTGTCGGTCCCTTTCTCAGAATAACGTTTTAAAATTCATTTAAAAAAATAGCTAGAATTACAAAGAAAATAAATTCTGCTGAAATTCAATTACGAAAAATTTTTGTAATATAGTAAAATAAATCTCTTCTTCATTAACCCCTTAAATTAGTTAACTCATGATAATTGCATAGCAGGTCTAATAACCAGTGTAATTTGAAGTTGCAATGAGCATAAAACATATTTCAGCGTATGTGATGTGATTAGAAAATATACATAATTTCCTTTGGTGGCAAAGTCACAGTTGCTGTTGATATTGATGTGGTTGGTTACATAGTCAAGAGCTGGAGGAATCCTAATTTCAACTAAAGGCCAAGGAAGTAAATACAATATTTCCTGTTTCGGTTCAGAGACACAGCCCTCCACCCCTGCAGTTTTTCATCCCCCGATCCAAGGGACTTTGGGTGAAAAATCCTTTCTCAAAGGGAACATCAGAAAGTTCTCTCTGAATATGTGAATATAGGAGCTTCATGCAAAGGAACAGAAAGGCCTTAGGAGGTGGGTCAGGGGCGTGGTGAACAGAGAGACAACCAGGAAAATAAGAAGTGTTATTCAAGTGAAAGCAACCGAGGTAGCAGAGAGAAAGGATTTCTTTTTCTTTCTGTCTGCTAGGCAGGATGTGAGCCGCACCCACACAAACACATACAGATTTTCAAATTGCTAGTCTCACTACTATTCAAATTAAAAGTCGGCTATAGTTATTCTAGAAAATA
Organism: Glaucomys volans; assembly: GCA_020662805.1. Taxonomy (NCBI): domain Eukaryota; kingdom Metazoa; phylum Chordata; class Mammalia; order Rodentia; family Sciuridae; genus Glaucomys; species Glaucomys volans. Next base: position 514,933 of record JAJEJO010000806.1, read on the forward strand.
TATCTTAAATTATTTGCATTTTGAATCAATGACTTTTTTTTTCTTTTTGCACAGTCCCTGGGGTCAAACCCTGGGCCTCACACATGCCAGGCAAGCACTCTACTACAGAGCTACATCCCTACCCCTTTTTATTTTTATTCTGTATTTTAATTTTGAGACAGGATCTTTCTAAGTTGCCCCAGACTGTTTTCAAACTTGCAATCCTCCCTCCTCAGCCTCCCAAATAGCCCGGATTATAGATAGGCGTGCTCCACTGAGTAGCATTAGACATGAGCCGTGGTTCAGAGGTTAAGGAAATACCTAGTGCAGAATGAGTCAGTTAATCAGCAGCCTTCAGGGACCCCACGAGGTCTGACAAGACAGCTATGTCAGGACCCTTGCCTGATCTCAGCCCTATAAACGATTCCTCTTACAACAAGAGGAAGATAGATCAGTTCAGGGGGTTTGCTCAGCAGGGCCTAGTCGCTAAGACATCTTAAACGCGACCTTACAGACAACACAGACAGGGGTTCCTAGCCCTGGGAAAGCAGGACGAGTAAGACTGGAGCCACTGCCCATGAATTCTGCAGAACCAGTCCTGGTTAGGACCTGCCAGGCCCAGAAGACCGAGTTGCCCTCAGGTAGTTAGCTGTCCATCCAGAGCCCGGAGCTGATGCTCAGGCTGGACCTTCTAACACTTCCTCTCCTAGGCCAATAGCAGCTGAGAAGCCAAGAGGATGCGCTATTTTTGCTATTGATTTTTTCTCTGGCCTTCCTATCAGCTCACAAATCTTTTGCTTTGAACTTGGCCTCATTGGTTCATTCATTTGATACGTGTATCTTGAACATCTATTAGGAGCCAGGTGTGCTGCTAGATTAGAGATTCATGACGAAGCAGATGAACTTGCTCCTGGCCTCCTGCACTTGGGTCTGTTGCAAGGTTCATTAAACTGTGGACCAAGGGCCAAATCCACTCGGTCACCTGCTTCTGTACAAGCGGAAATCTCTGAATGCTTTTTTATATTTTAAAATGTTATTTAAATTGAAAGGAGAAACATTTCATGGTGTGGGTAGTACATGAAACTCTGATTCTAGTGGCCATCGATGGGGTTCTTGGACGCAGCCAGGCACCTTCGTTTGCGCGTCGTCTACGGCTGCTCCCACGCTGCGGCCGCAGAAACTCTACGGAATGAATTTACCATCGCTCTTTATAGAAAGCGTACTCTATGTGGCGGATATCGAGAAGAAACAAGCAAATAGAAATAACAGTCATGACACATGGAATGAAGGGGAAAACGAGCCTGAGACGTAGGAAGCCCGTTCCCTCCTGGCCACGCAGTGCATCCTAGGGCCAGAGAGGTCACGCTGCCTGGAGCAGGGGCTGTGCTCCGCTCAGCTCAGGGTGGCAGAGACAGGGTGGGATGGGGTGGGGTGGGGGCCGAGGGGAAGGTGCTGGTGTGCCTGGTGTGCGGAAGCGCTGGGGTGCTGCTTCTATGGGAGTTGCCCTTCGAAGCTTCCTTCCCCTTCTTCTGCCAGTATTCTAAATTCTAAAAAGAAGTTACGCCTAAATCCTTAAGATGTTAACTGCCCGATAATATCACTAATTTCTTTAGATTTGTAGAAACCAAAATGCCTGGTGGCCTTCAGATTATATCAGGACGATCAGATTTTGCCAGAAAGTTCCTTAACGGAGGCAATGCAGGTGAATTGCTGTGGTGGTGATTTTGCAGAAAAGCTGAGCCTCTGAAACCGGCCCTGAGGTCAAGGTCAATTGCAGCATTCAAGCCCTGAGTGGGGAAGACCCTGCTCAGTGTGTAGCCCTCCTGCTCTTCCCTGCCCTCCCTATAAAACCCTTTGTGCCCCTGAGTTCCTGAAGATGAGGCTCTGAGTCAGCAGCCCCCCTCCCAGTTCTCTCAAGATGCTGGTTCTGGAATAAAACTCATTTCCTTCCCACCAACGATCGTCTCTCAAGCATTAACTCTGAGCAGCCAGAGGGAGGTTGAGAGGCTTCCAAGGAGCCACTGTGGTTCCCTGACCACTGGGGCCCCAGAACCTGCCCCTGGAGCTGCCTGGTGAGCATGAGCTGAGTTCAGAGAAAACTGGGAGAGAACAGAAGTAAACGTCCAGGGAACAGTGCAAGCCAGCGCTCCCGGGCAGCGTCTGCTCCCGCAGGTCTCTGGCCCTTTCTGCACTCTGGGTGTCCCTGAAACTCTATTTTTAGAGAAAAACACACATAGATCAAATTTTGCTGAGCCTTTTTCCAGGAAGAAGTGTCCTGCTGGTCTGGTTTATGGGTCTCAGGTACAACTCAGAACGTGTGAAGCTGACAGAGGCCAAAGCATCTGTGTCCCCATGAAGTCCTCTATTACCTGGGGGCCCACCAGGAAGACAGGATCAAAGGCAGAGTGGAAGTTGGCTATTCTGTAATTTAAGCGAGATTGGGTGATTTTGTATCGAGGATGAAAACAGGAATCTGCCCAGCTCTGCATGGCAGGGGGTGGATGGCCTTGCTTGGTTGATTCAGCCTTCCCCACTTGTATCACCTCGAGGATGACTGAACGCCTCTTGGAGACTAGAAGGGGCCTCCAGCGAGCAACCCAGGGATCCAGGGAAATGCTGTGAGTTATGGGATATTTGGTGCAATGTGGATAAATGGCCAGGATGTGAAGATGGTTTAAAATAGAGTCACAAAATTCAGTAAAGACTCTTTCTTCCTTCCCCCATGTTGGATGAGACCCCAACATGGATTCTGGTGGAGCTGGAGCAGGCCAGACAGAAGCCTACCTTCCATGGACCCACAGAAGTGGGGGTGATGCAGGGTGAGACATCCACCTGGTCTTCCTGATCCTGCTTTCCTCCAGCCCTTGGCCTCAGAGAATTTTCTCCCTCCTGGCTCGGAGTGAAGGAATGAGTGAGATGTTTGTCTGCAAAGCATCTGAGTTTCCTGAAGAGAGGCACCATTGGAATATATGAGCAATGTGCCAGACAGCCATCAAAGCTTGGAGCAAAGGAAGTCGCAGGCTGGGAAGAAACTTGCAGAATGTTCTTAACACTTCAGAGACTTGTACAAATGACTAAGTAGCACTTTTTTCTTCCTGAGGTCAGAAGAACCTGAAGAGGCTACGTCCTTGCTAAACAGTGGTGACAACCACCAGTCCCGGGTAGCCACGAGCAGTCTGCAAACCACTCGCCCGCACTTGACCTTCTCTCTTGTAAGTGATGCTTTCGCAAGACGTGGAAGCATTGTGACATGGTGGCTATTTTTACATCGTTTAAAGGGAAGAGAACCCCAGATGCAGGAAGGGAAAACTCTAGTCAAGGTCCCTCAGCTGTTAGGCAACACAGTAAGGGCCTGAGTCCAGATCTTGTGGGGACAATCCGTGCTACTGCCGGGACCCGGGGCCTCCTTCTGAGAGTGGAACACGGCCCTCCCCTCTGTCCTCCTGCCTCCTTTGTCACCTGTGCAGTGATTGCCCCGCTCAAGTCACCCTCTGGTGCAGTTTGTAGCTGCCTCTAGGAGACTAAGCCTCGTTCCCTGGATGCAAACTATTCCTCACCGTCAAGGTTTCAGAGTGAAGCAAGTTTAAATTCCAAGTTATTAAGTAAGTTTCAGGTTCTCATTACCAAGGAAAACTCCACAGGTTTCTTTCAGACAACTCTCTCCCTGAAACGCTCCGTGCCTAGCAGTGCCCTCTGCTTCACTCCAGTGTGGGACTTAGTCCTTTGCCTAAGTCCCTTTAGCCACTTGTCCAGCATTTATTTTTTGAGCACCTCAAATGTCTGGGCCATCTTCTAATCTTGGCAGATGCAGCTGTGGATGAAATAAGCAACCCCGGCTCTCCCTCCGTCGGGTGAGGACGGTGTGCCAACTAAATGAAGAGGTACAATGACTGGCGGAGACAGGAGCTGAGGGAGCACGGAGCACTAGGGAGAGTGGCGGGGGTGCCAGTGCCCCGCCGCCGTGGTACCACTGGCCATCAGAGAATGACTCTGACTCCAGCAATCCACCCGAAGACTCAAGGGAGCAGACCACACGGTTACCTGGGAGAAGTCTTTCCAAGGCGAGAGAAAAGCGCGCACGCGTCCTTGGTAGGAAGTGCTGGTGTGTTTGAGGACAGTTCCTGGATGGGCCTGAGGCGTGACCCCAGCAGGAGGAGCAAGGTGAGCAGAGGAGGGAGATGGAGAGGTGGGCGGCATGGAGGGCGGGGCGGCCACTGGAGAAACAGATTTCCAGTGAGTTTTCACAATAAATTGGCCTAATCCTCCAATTTTATAGGTAAAGAGATGTGAAAGAAGAAATTTCACAATTACTGAAGGCTACTGCGGAGCAGTCAGCAATTTACATGCAGAATTTCTGATTCCAAAGCTGGCCACCTGTTCTTCTTTTTTATCCTGAGGATCCTTCTGCTCCCAGGCTCCTAGTAGAGGTTTTAGACAGAGAGCTGTGCCCACAGCAATTATATAGCTTGATAGACATTTTGCAAGAGTAAACAGTAAGAAAAGATTCATACAGGTAGTGAAATGAGAAGCAAATTACTTTCTGAGAGATGGATCTACTGTGTTGTGCTTTATAATCTAGACAATCAAAAACTATGTCTGGGACAAGAGGAAGGAAGGAGAGAGGAAGCTGAAGTGAGTCCTGCAAATGCCCAGCACAGGGACATACTGAACAGCCAGAGATCAAAGAGGCCAGTGAAGCTCAGCCAGTGTGACTGCCAGGCCAGTCCCCGGGGCCAACATGGAGAGGCTCTGCACCTGATCTCTGGGAGATCTGACACAGCAGAAGTGTGGTCCCCTGTTTGGCTCAAGTCCCTTTGAATATGGTCACAGAAGCTGGAAGTATTTGAATATCTTTCCCATGTGGCTTTGAGATTCTGGGAAACAGGCTTGTTCAATCCCATCATGCCATGGAAATCACTGTCCCATGATCATGTTTTCTGAAGAGCCCCAGGACCTCTGCACATACTGTCAGCTGGTCCCACCCCACGCCCACTCGTGCACCCACTTGGCTTCTGTATTTGCTGGGACCATCCAGACCAGATGCACCTCCAGAGAGCTGCTCCCCCAGGCATGGTCTCCTGTGACTCCAGGTCAAGTCACCTCCTTTGTGTGGAAGGCATGGCTTGACCCAGGCAGGCACTGAGGTTTAGAAGACTGGGCTCACTCTCTCCAGGGGGCAGCTTGTCACATCTTCCTGTAGCCTCAGCTCTCAGGGATGACGGTGCTCTAAGGAATCACAGGCACACTCAGGAGCGGCTTCCTTCAGAGCCAGTGTGTACTGGAGGCCCCTGTGTCCTCATCCTGCTGCTCACCCAGTTTCCTCAAAGCATCTTTATATGTGGAAACCAAGGAGAATCCTGAGACCAGGTCCCAGGAGAGAACTCCGAACCAGCACAGGAGTGGAGGGCAACCTAAGGCTGAGAGAAAAGTTGGGTGCGAGCCGGGGTGCAGCGGAAGGAATAGTGACATTCCACCAGAGGGCAGGTACTGATGCAGCTCCTGGCCTGGCAGACCCTGACCAACAGCTCCCCTCACCCCTGAGGCCAGCCTGGCTCGCGGCTCCCTCTCCGGGTTCTGCAGTAAAACCCTGGGGGAAGCAGCCTCTCAGCCTGAATCACTCCAGGGCAGCTTCCCACCCATCCCTCTGAGATCAGGGGCCACGCGGTCGGGAAAGATGTGGCCTGAGCTTTCCGTCACCGCAGACCTGGAGGCTTAGGGGAACGCACACCTCATTTCTTTCAGATCTGTAGATGGACAGTGGACACAAAGCTTCCCAAGACCAAATCAAGAGGTCAGCAGAGCTGCGATCCTCACTGGGGGCCTGCAGGTTATTGTCCCAATGTGGACTTCGGTGGTGATGGGGACTAAGGTCTCCTCTCATTGCTGGCGATTGGCAGATGTCATCCTCAGCACCCAGGACCCCCACATTACCTGGGTTGTGGCCCCTTCTCCATCTTCAAGGTCAGTGATGGTGGTTGAGTCCTTTCGACACCCTGCACCTCCCCACCTTCCCCTCTTCCTGTTGCTGCTTCTGCCAATCTCTCTGGCTCCAGCCAGAGATTCTCTGCTTTTTAGGGTTCATGTGATTAGATTGGGCTCCCCAAATAATCTAGGATCATCTCGTTGTCTTGTATCAGCAAAGTCCCTTTTGCCTCATAATTTAACATATTTAGAGGGCCCGGGATTAGGTGTGGACTTCTCCGGGCAGGGGAGCATTATTTGAGTTCCCACAGAGGTTGCAGGGAGGAGAGAGACTTTGAAAATCCATTATTTCTTTTGTTCCTTACAATTACAATGAAGCTCCCGAAGCTCAGACATGTTAAGAAACCTAACCCGACCCGTCAGGGCTGGGACCCAGGTGCAATGTGAGAACTCACAGACAAATAGAACGTCAGACCTAGAAGAGGACTCAGAAATTTTCTGGAAAGGATCCTCACCTCTCCTGCTGGGTCCACAGATCTCCAGTCCATGGGCCCACCAGTGAGCAGAGAGCTGAAGCGAATTGAAGGTGAGGACAGGTGTGTGCAAAAGCAGGGTTTTAATTTTTAATTATTTTTCTGTTCTTGTAGGTTATACCTGACAGTAGAATGTATTTTGACACATCATACATGTATGATGTGTCAATCATACATACATTTTCCTGGTTGTACATGATGGAGAGTTACACAGGTCATGTAATCATATATGCACACAGGATAGGAATGCCCGATTCATTCTACTATCTTTCCTATTCCCATGCTGCCTCCCTTCCCTTCATTTCTCTGTCTAATCCAAAGTACCTCTTCTTCCCTAGTCCCACCTCCTTATTGTGAATTAGCATCTGCATATCAGAGAAAACATTTAGCCTTTGGTTTTTTGGGATTGGCTCGTTTCATTTAGCATATTTTCTAGTTCCATCCATTTACTGGCAAATGCCATAACTTCATTTTTATGATCCAGTAAATCCATTGTGTATATGTACCACATTTTCTTTATCCATTCATCTGTTGAAGGGGGCATCTAGGTTGGTTCCAAAGTTTAACTGTTGTGAGTTGAGCTGCTATAAACATTGATATGGCTATGTTACTATAGTATGCTGATTTTAAGTTATTTGGGTATAAACTGAGTAGTGGGATAACTGGGTCAAATGGTGGGTCCATTCCAAGTTTTTTGAGGAACCTCCATACTGCTTTCCAGAGTGGTTGCACCAATTTGCAGTCCCATCATCAATGTATGAGTGTACCTTTTTCCCCACATCCTCGCTAACACTTATTGTTACTTGTATTCTTGTTAATTGCCATTCTGACTGGAGTGAGATGAAATCTCCATGTAGTTTTAATTTGCATTTCTCTAATTGCTAGAGATGTTAGAGTGGTCCCATGGTCTCCATAGTAACCTCACAGGGTGACTACACACAGCCAGTTGTGCCATTGCTATGACAGACATGCTTAGATTGTGACCTGGAGACTCTCCTCTGCAGACCTGCTTCACAGACTTGCTTAGATTGGGACTTGGGGGGTCTCCTCTGCAGACCCTCCTCAGTCTGGGCTCAGGTCTGTTCACCTTAGCAAGGTTATGCAGAGCCTGGTGGAAAGCTGACTGGATGTTAGCACCGCACCCCAGGCTTCTCTGTGGTCACGTCCACAGGGTTTCCTAGGCATGGGGTGCTGAGTCCATCTGACAGACCCGGGAGATAGGAAAAGGGAAGGTGTGTGGTTGGGAAATCCAAGTGCGAGTTTCTCTTTCAGAGGTCGGTCATCTCAGCCTCACCCAGCCGGCCTGGGCAGCTTGGGTTTCTTTGCTCTTGTGCACCAGCCTCCTGCACTTCCTTATCTGCCTGCCTTCTTCCGCTCAGATGTTGACCCCATGAGGTCATGGCCACTCTGGGCCTGGCCCTCATGAAACCAAATAGCATGCTTTCTGCCTCTCTAGAGCTTGTGAGCTCATGTTGCAGTATTTTTACTGCCAAGAATAAAGAGACTTCACTGAACTGCCGATTTCAGCCACAGAATTGGTTCAACATCATGTTTTAACCAAGTCAACCCCGTTGGTCAACCCCAGCAAAACCCATTAATTATTAAAATAATTTACTGAACAATGAAACATAAACAGAGGACCCTTGCAGCCATCGTCTGATTATGGAAGAAGAGTAGAAAGTATTTAAATGCCGCGATCTTTGTTACAAAATTTCAAGATAATCTTATATACTAGGAATTAAAATAAAAAACAAACAAAGCAGATTTTTTTTTCATTTTCTTCTTTTAATTGAGGTAAACTAACATAGACAGTAAAGTTTGGGAGAAAATACTCTCTGGGTTACATATGAAAGCAAGAAAAATGGAAGCAAATGAAAATATCCATTCAAAGAAAATTGTCAAACCCTGGCTTTGAGGGGTGGCAGAAACAGAAAGAACTGTGTGCCCTTGGGCAGGTGACTTAAAAACTCTGAGCTCATCTGTAAAATCACAACAATGATGTCTTCCTTGCTCCATTTTTGTACAATAAATGAAAAAATTAAATTATGTAGTTTTAAATAAGAATGTGTATACCATAGTAAAATACCTTGAAAAAAGTAGTGGATTTTAAACATATTTTATTTTTATTAGATTGTATGGTTTTCTTGTTTAAAGCATCAGAGAAAAGGTAACTAGGAAGAACTCAAGATATATCCTGGTTCTCAGAAAAAAAAGGAATAAAAGAAATGAAGGCGCTCGGGTCACCTGCCGGGAACCGTGAGCCCAGGAGGAAGCAGCCACTTTCTTCTGGCGCTCTGGGATCTCCGGGTGTGCCTCTGCCTCGTGGGACTTTGACCAACAGTTCCATTCACACTTGAGTTATGGCAATGGCGGCCCAGTCTCAACCTGGAAAACAAGCCATCAGCCTAAGAAGGATGCACAGGAGCGAGGCTGTGCCTTGTGTGGACTTCGAAGGGCGAGTGGAAGCCCGGAGGCTGGTGGACCCCAGAGGACACATCTGCACTGCAGCCTGAAGACCGTCCTGCTGTCCCCACAGACTGAGGTGGGTGGTGTCCCCGCTTCACACGTATTCATGGGAAGCAGTGACAGTGCTGGAGGGGGGAGCTTTGCAGAGGCTCGGCTCGTCCCTAACTGTACCCCAGGTCTGAACAGCCTTCTTACCACAATCAGGTCTCAATCCATATTCACTGAGTGTGTGGAAATGACTCAGCTCTTATGCAACTTGGCTCCAGCTTGCAGTCTGCGTCAGCTGCAGAGTGCAACGCACAACAGCTAGCTGAGCCGAGGCCAGCCCGCTGCGTCAGGGATGGTGGCATGGCCCGTCAGACCTGTCCCCTGGGTGGGCAGTGTCCACTGCTCCCACTGTGGGCTTCCATCAGTGTGGACGATAGCCTTGGAATACAGTCCTCACTGAGTCCTTTGCATGCCCACAGCTTTCCCAAGTGAAGAGGGCTTGGGTGGGAGAAAGGACGGACAAAGGGGACGAGAGAGACAGAGGTCACCACTGGATAAACATCACTGTTGCTTGTTGCACCCCATGTCAGGGGTTGGGAGGAAGGTCCAGGCCTTGCTCTCCTGGCACAACTTCTCCCCTTCCTCTCGTGGTTCAGCGTGCCCACGGAAGCCCTCCTGGGTCAGGCGGAGCTGGGTGCTGCAGCTTGCCATTGTGCACCCTGGGTGGGTTAACCTGGGCTTTGGTTTCCTTGCAGGTAAACTGAGAATGATCAGTGTGAAGGGGAAGGGGTGGAGGGCAAGGGTGGATTTTCAAGTGGAGTCTCAGACCTCCTGGCATTGCAGGGATGGGGTGGGGAGAAGGGAAGTTACGAGGCGCCGCAGTCCCACCTCAGTCCTCTGGAAGTCCCACCGCAGTCCCACCTCAGTCCTCTAAGTGCCCAGTTGAGACCCCAGCACATAGGAGCTGGGGGAACCCACAGAACCAGTGGGAAGGGATCTGAACAAATCCATGGTGCGGGCCTGGGTGTGCCCTGAAGGGTTGGATGGCCACTGCGTTCAAAGCCCCAGGGGTGGAGTCCGGCCGGGCGCGGGCACTTACTGGACGTTTGCTGCTATAATTAATTTTTTTAAAGATGTTCTTCCCAGTATCAGAGTCACTGTTCCCACGGCTTCGTTCCAAGCAGGAGTTATAAACCCAAATGTCAATTATAGAAACTGCTAAGAGAGGCATGAGGACGCGGTGGGCTGGGCCAGCCTGGAGCACACCTGTCCCACGGAAGGCCTGGAGTCCAGGTCCGTGTTGACCACACAGCAAGCTCCAGTCACGCTGAGTGCGGCCAAAGCAAACACTCAGGCTGGGGACTGTCGGTGGTGTGGCATGACTTCCTCTAAGCCCTTCTGGGAACCCCCGCCTGGAGGAGGCTGGTTCCCGCAGGAAAGGGCTGGCTGGCCGCCTGCTCTGCTCCCGGGAGGCTGGAAGGGCTGCTTTCAAATGTGCTCTGTCCTCAGCACTGGCCGCAGCAGTTTCTGGTGAAGTCCGTTCTCCAACAGAGACTCTGAGCCAGGTGCAGTGAGGGCTCTGGGCAGCCCTGCCCGGCTGGAGCCAGAGCCTGTGCTGTGAGGGACACGGTGGCAGTGAGGGGGCTGGCTCTGTCCATCTGAAGTGCATCGGCTGAGGTGACCAGGTTCTGCGCAGTGCTGCCGACCTTAATGGGGGACTCTGTGTGTGTGTGTGTGTGTGTGTGTGTGTGTGTGAGAGAGAGAGAGAGAGAGAGAGAGAGAGAGTGAGCACACCCCTTGCCATTCCTTTGTCCTCCGCTGACCTGGGCCTGCGGGACTGACTGTCCACCCTCCTCTCCACTTAGTCATTGAAGGTGGGGGTTTGTGAGCAAGGGGAAATGGGATACAGTCCAGGGGACAGGATGGGCACTCACAGAGCCCTGGGACCTGTGGCGGTGGATAGTGAAATCTCGGCCTGTGAAGACAAGCCCAGAGGTGCTGGGGAGGAGGGACGGGGGGAAGGAGTGAGGCCAGGGCAGGTCCTGGGGTGTAAACTGGCACCACTCTTGCCCAGCTTGTGCGTTGCGATCCCTTGGTTGCTTCGTTTTATCCGACATTAATGCCTTTTTATGGCTAGGATTTAATGTGTGCATTGTAGACAATCTGAGGGGATCCAGATTCCATTGTCTTACACCCAGAGGAGGTTACAATTAACATTTGGGACTTCTTCTTTCCAGATACACAATGTTCGCTTTACCAGGACATCTCTGTTTTTGAAGCTTCTGTGGATTATTTCCCCCTGGCACTGTATCTTGCCCTGCCTCCCTGTAATCAAGGACTCTCACAACATGGTAGTAATGGCCGTGCCATGTCTTGTCACACAGATGGACTGTGATTTATTTAATCAAACTCTCATTTTCTCCTTGGATCCACCTCCCTGCCCATAACCCCACTACAGTCAGGCTTTTCTAGCTACCCAGGGCCCCGGAAATCCACTCGTTCTCTGTTGTCCCCAAGCACGTCCAAAACCCGTGGGAAGACCAACGCTGTGTTCCAGCTCCAGCTCCTGAGGTGCCAGCCCAGCTCCACAGAGATGGCCGGACACTCGCTGCAGGCCTGTTGGGAGGCCAGTGAGCTCGGAGCTGAAGGAGTTCCGATGGCCAGACAAAGAGCAGCAGCAAGCCCTTGTCCCCAGGCATGGTCCAGCCAGTGAACGAAGCCATCGGACTCGCAGGCTTGCTTGGAGTCGAGGCGAATGGTGCATTGGAGAACTGGATTTGGCTCCATGTGCGCAGGGGAAGGTGGGCGGCTCGGCTGCCTAGGAAACGGGCTTTGAAAATGTGCTTCCCGGAATTCTTCAGGCTTCTCCAGTGACAGCGTTCCCAGTGTTCCTGATAAAGGCTTCTTATTATTGAGGAGCCACAGCCCCCCCGGTTTGGGCAACATTCTGTTGAACTCTTGTTGGCGAGCTCTTGCTAACCCCCTGTTTCTGCAGAGCTGGGCAGAAAGCCCTCCTTCCCTGGCCTTCCTCCCTGCCTCCAGGCCTCACTCCCACCTACAAGCCTGCACGTACTTTTATTGTATTTCCGGTTTAAGAGGTTCGAGAAGCTCTTGCAGTTTAGGTGAGGCTCCCTGCAGAGCGTCTACTCGGGGGACTTGTGCGCTCCAGGCGCTGCTCAGGAGACTGGACGGTGCCCACAGGGTGTGGGTCTGGGCAGAGGTGAAACCAACACAGTCATCATCGGTCGGATTTTGCCCATGGTGAGGGTGGAACGGCACTCTGGGTGGAAACCTCTGAGACCGCACTAAAAGGAGCGAGAATAAATCTTGGCCTGTCCTTCCATTCCATCCGATCTATGCTGCGGAAACCAAAGGGCACAACAGTTTCATTCTTTATCATTCATTTACGAGCTTATCAGATCTCAGTGACACATATTCCAGCATTGTTCACCAATGAGCGCTGTCCTTTCAGACGGGGAGGCTGAACTTCTGTGGGGCAAGTCGGGACTGTCTACCTTGCTGGGAACCAGGAGAAGGGGAGTGGCGAGCCGCCCAGGATGTTTATTCTCACACAGGACATGATCCCCACTCGGGCCCTGGAAGGTGAGCCAAGGCGGGAACAGCAGGAGCCCTGTCCAGGGAGACTGCTGTCTGGGGACTCTGTGAGCGTTTCATTGCTCTCTCTCTCTCTCACACACACACACACACACACACACACACACAGTTTTTGCACTCAAGAGTCTTGAAATACTCTGCGGAGGTGAAACACAGATAGTTGAAAAAAAAATTACAAGATAATGTAAAAGAACTAGATTAACCATTCTATTTTCTGTAGGGACATAAAAGTAAGTGTTCTTTTCCTCAAGAATCTTGTCATCTTTTCAGGAAGATAAGACAAACATGCAAATAACTATAAATAACTCTCCATTATAATTTGAACTCTGTGAAAGCAGGAACTTCTTATTCACAGCTATATTCTTAGGTTCCTGACGACTCAACTTGATATGAGTGTCCATAGATGAGACATTCAATAAATAGTTTTTGGATGAATAAATAAATCCCTAGTGGGTTTGGAGGAAGCTGTAGAGCATAAATGTGGAAGTCCTATATTAGTTATTATTTCTGTGGAACAAATTACTCCACAGTTTAGCACATCGGCAATCTGTGAGTGGTTTATGTGGGTGGTACTGGTTGAGTCTTCCAGATTGCAGTCAAGTTATCAAGTAGGACTGCATCATCTGAAGACTTGGCTGAGACTGGAGATCTGTTTCCAAGATGGCTCCCTTATATGGCTGATGGCAAGAGGCCTCTCAGTTCCTCACCATGTGGGCTGCTCCATGGGACTCTTCCTCATAGAAGCTGGTTTCCCTCAAAGTGATTGGCCCAAGAGCAGTCAAGACAGAAACATCAATATCTCCTATAACCCTGTCTCAGAAGAGATATGCTATTCCTTCTACCATTTTGTAATTGGTTACACATAGGCCAGCACTGGTACATAAACAGAGGGACGATACAAAAGCGTAAGTAGCAGGAAGCATGGGTCACTGGGGGCCACCTTGGTGGCAGGTTGCCCTAGACCCTAAGGATTTACTATTTGGGATCATATCTAAGGACTGGATAGGCCAAGGCTGAAATTTAGTTCATTATGGTAGTAAACATGAGGCTTATTAAAGCTTGGAAAATTATGTGTAATTTAATTTCTGGTATACTAAAAGATATTTTAAATATATTCAGGGAGTTTTCTATATAGAAAAACATTTTGAACTATTTATGCAAAAAAATGGACACTCCTTAATTAATATTAAATCAAGGCTTTCACATTTTGTATTTTTATATATAATGCTCTCATATAATTTCCTCCTTTCTCCCCTCTCTTAGGATCCTTGAGAGCATCAGGGAAGGAGGTGAGGAATGACACTGGCACGTGGGAATCCTGGGGGTAACACAGCAAAAAGGGTCAACTTGAGCTAGACTCACAGGCTCGAATTCTGGGGTCTCTGGGAGCCAAGCATTTGCAACAAGTCATGACATCTCCTTCAGCTCAGCAGGACGGGTGCCAGTGTCTTCCTGTGGGGCCTGCTTTGAGCTCCGTGAAAAGCACGCACGTAAAGCACTTAGCTGCTTGCACTGTGAGGTGGCAAAATACACCTGTGTGCGTGTGCACGTGTGTGACTGGTGGACTCCCGTGTTTCCATTTGTTACCCAACATAACTGGTTGATCATGGCTTTGAAAAGTATTTAACATGTTCATAAATATGTTTTTAATCAACGTATATTTATATTTCATTTCTGTATAAAATCAACCGCAGTCTCCTACGTCCTTGTTCAGAAGCACAGTTGATGGTGCAGTCGCTAGCTAACAGGTCGCACACTGCCTGGGATTGTAGGTTACAGTTCACACTTCTATCACGTAGTTTAAGTTGGATTCGTTCAACTTCTATATCCATGATAAGAAATTCCTATAAATGCTAGATGTTGCTAGTGAAAGGCTATCGTTCCTCTTTTTGGATCCATTTAAATAAAGAATAGCCTAAAATTGCAGGGGATGCTGCTTTAAAACCAAATTGATGCCAAGGCTTATGTAGAAAGAGCAATATCATGCATGACCCTGCATTTAAGGTTTCACGCTCACCATTAGAGCTCCGTTGTCTTTATCAGTGGATTTCATCTCTTCAATCTTCTTTCCACATTTTCATTGGTGCATTACAGTTCTTCTATTCATGTAAAAAACGCACCTAGGAAGCCTTTTAAATAGAGGCATACGATTTTGAATTTTTTGTGCAAGTGATCATTCTCTAATGCATCCTTTGTGTCGATCTTTTAGATATGTTGAGTTTCATTTGAAACAATTTTCTGCTGTAAAAACAATGAAGAATACGTGATCTAGAGCACTAACTCTGTGGGAGAACTGGGGGAGGCTTGAAAGCAGGCTGCGGTCTTAGAATGATCTTAGAAGCTGCAAAGGTAAGAAGTAGAATCTGAATTCAATGAGGTACTTATGTACCTGTACAAATGTGGTCCTTCTAGCAAGGAGGACCATATGCAATATGCAAAAAATTCTAACAGAGGCAAGTGGCCAATATGATTGAACCGGTTGAGTTCGCCTAGATTGGCACATGGAATTTTTTCCCACCTTAATCAGGAAAACAGGTTAAAATAGATTATTAAAGAATTAAATGAAGACATTGTGAGAAATTTGGGAGTGCAATCATGGAAACACCCATCTGAGACAGAAGGAGTTGACATCCAGTTGGCAGAACAGGTTACAGACAGGACTTGCTAGGCTTTCAGAGAAGCTTCACTCTGGACGTGGGCAGTGCTGGGACATCTATGCAGCCCAGGTCACAGTCTCTCCCAGTTGAGAGTATTCCAGTTGGCTGTGACCCTCACTTACTTGGGGAGTATTCCTGCTTCTTTTGTGAATTGCACCTTTTTACTCTGAGAAACATTGTACAATCTGTGGAAATGAGACACTGCTTCCTTTTGGGCCTGTATCTTGTTTGTCCTACACAACTCAATTGTTCCACTTGACTGCAAGCTCACCTTTTCACTGACATCTCCCCATTTCTTTCCCCTCCTGGCCTCTGGTGATCACCACTCTCCATATCCATGTGTTTGGCTCTTAGATTCCATGATAAGTGAGAGCATGAAGCACTCTTCTTCCTGTTTCTGGCTTATCTCACTGAGCGTAATGCCATTTGCAACAACATCAGTGAACCTGGAGGAGACATGGCATTGCCTGCCCATCACGATGGGCGACAATCCGTGAGCTCATCCGTACGCTGCATTAGCAGGCAGCAGAAGTAGGCATCTTCATAAATTGCTGGTGAAAGGGTGAAATGATACAAACTTCATGGAGGCGACATTGTCAATGTCAACCTTTTGACCCTAGGTTCTACTTTAAATATATCCTCCTGATGTTAAAAAATATGCAATAAGGAAAAATGAAATTATGTCATTTGCAGAAAAATGGGTGGAATTGGAGACCACCATGTTAAGAAAAATAAGTCAAACTCAGAAGGTCAAGGATCATGTTTTCTCTCACACGTGGAGGCTGGAGAGGAAAAAGTAAAACAAAGATGGGAGTTTCTAACAATCAAAGAGAGATCAGTAGAGGAAAAGGACTAAGTGGTAGGAGATGGGGAAGGAGGAGGGAAATGCTGGGGAGTGATGTGGGTTAAATTATATTGTTATATTGTGTGCATGAACAAATATGTAGCAACAAATCCCATAATTATGTACAACTATAATGCACCAATAAAAATGTGGAAAAATATGCAAAAGGTTATTTCAGCATTGTTTATACTGAAAAAAATTTCAGAATTACCTAAATGTCCACTCATAGGAGATGGGTTGAGTGAACTATGGTGATTCACATAATGTAAAGCTATCCAATAATAAAAAAATGAGAAAGGTCTCTATGAACTGCTATAGTGTAATTACCAAAAGATATTGTTAAATGAAAAGAAGTAAGGTACAAAAGAACACATGTAGAGTATGTTGACCTTTGATAAAGAAGCAGAGGAAATTTAAAAATGCATATATTTATCTTTGCAAAAAGCCACACAGGGAGGATAAAGCAGTAAACATAGTTGGGTGCCTACCAGGGGTGCTGGGAGAGAAGGGACCCAGACAGGCTGTGGAGGGACGGTGTGGCCCCAGGAACATCAGAAGCTGTGTATGCTCTTGCTATTTCGAAAGCACATAATCACATCAGCAGGCTGGGAAAGGGAGGAGAGCTCAACACTGAAGATGACGGAAGCACATGAACCTCAGATATTTCAGAAGCGCTGCGTAACACACGGAAGTGGAGAGCGAGGAGCCCGCAGATCATGGGCCCCACCTCTGACTACATGTCCTCTTGGTGGATGGGAGTAGCACACCAGCTAGAGACTTTTAGTGGGTTTCCTTTTCGTAGTTGAGACCACTTTCGATGTGTTCTAGGACAAGCACGTGAGTAGATGTGTATCTCATGGTGCACAAAGGACGTAGTGGAATGGGGTGAGGCAGCAAAGATCCTGACAGCAGGTGGTGTTTAGTGGTGTCTGGTGACCTCCTGGTTTCCCAACCATGGACGTGTGTGCATGCCTTTACCTTGTTTTGCAGGTGTACATATATAAACATTCATTAGTTTCCAAGCTTTGTATGCAGACAGAGCCTAGAGGCAAAAGCACCCCAACAGCAATGAGCTCCGCCAACATCCAGACCTTAGTTTCTAAGTACCATCTCCCCAAGAATCAGGCTCCTTGAGAAATGGAAAATCCCAGGACTGGAGCAGGGTGGGTAGAAATGAGGCTGGAATATCTTCTTATGCTAGAAAATAGAATGTTCTTGAAGAAAAAGAAAGGAAGAGGAAGGGAGGGAAGGAAAAAAAGAAGGGAGAGAGAGAGACAGGGCTCCAACCAGAACAGCCTCTCACTCACCAAATCTGAGACAGCTTGAATGCCAAAATGCCTACAGGTAGCAATGAGCTCATAGTCACAATAAATGACCAAGAAGGGGGTCTTGTATGTAGTTGCACCAACTCTGACAGGTTGCACCAACTCTGACTTGTGAGGGGAATGTTCCAGCTGGAAACCATTATTTGCGACCATCATGGTGCAGATGGGTTCAGGCCGGAGTCCACAGGGGATGGAGCGGACAGCTGGACCTTCCAGGCCTGGGAGTCGGACTTAGCACTCATTCCTGTTCCACTAGCCAGAACCCATGGACACAGCCACAGGACCTCACGGGAGCTCGGGATGTCTTGCTGTGTGATCAAGAAGACAACAGTCCTTGTCACGAGAACACGAATTCTATGTGAGGTTTCGGCCTGTGAGAACATCCACCCGCAGGAGCTGGTCTGCAAGGAGGATCCTCCGAGCGACTGCTGCTCCTGGAAGTCATGCTCCCGGGTCTCTTCCCACGCTGAGTAGGGATGGCGTGGGCTTGTGCTGCCCTCGGGAGAGGGGAGGCGGCGGAAGTGCCTGCACAGTGCTTGGCCTGGCTGGAGGGGCTGTGCTGGCGCTGCTGTTTTCCTCCCCACCTCGCTGGGCAGACCGTGGCCTCACGGGAGAAGCCTGGCTGACCTGCTGGAGCAGCCACATGGAAGGCCAGCCATCCCAGCACACGCCTGTCCAGTCAGTGGTGCCAGCCCCGTTGCTGGTGGCACACTGAGTGAGAGCTGCCAGTGGAGCCACCAGCCCGCAGCCCCTCGGAGAAAGTGAGCTCCTGCTGTCCTCAGCCTCTGAGTGTTGGCACAGTTCATCACACGGCGCCTGACAATTGAGATCCCAGCAGGAAGGGCCATGGCTCCAGTAGACACTGTGTGACTGAGCGATTGATTCGGATGTGTGATTTTTTAACATGAAAAGTAGAAGGGAAATTCACTGTATGTGAGCAACTTTGTGCTCAGAGGATACAAGCATCACTAAATGTTAAGTATCAATTTTTTAATTTATAAAGCTATTTAAGTATTTGGGGAGGTTCTTTTAGACAATTGAAATACTTTCAAAGCAAATCAGATAGATTACATTGATGGCTGCTTCTTAATATGCTCACGGTACTGATGCACGTTTTTCTAAATCAGCTGAGGGTAGTCTCCGTGAATGACTCCAAAGCCTTCTAGAGTGAAAACGAGAAAAACAAAACCCGTAGGTCAAAACAAGGTAATTAAGCAGCACCAGCTTTCAAACTTTGTTTCAGAAGCAAATATTAATGAAGAACCCTGAGTGACTACGAATTCTCTTTCACTCCTGTGGGTACAGAGGCCCTGGTTCCAGGGACGCCGGCATTATTTTGACAATGTCGTTGAGGGCATCACAGTAAGTCCTGCAGACACACTGAGTTTCTGGAATCCCGGGCCTCCGTGCTTTGGTGAAGCGTGGCTGCTGTTCTCTGCCCGTGGGCTCCGGAGAGCAGGGAGGGCAGGGAGCCGCCTGCTGAGCCTGGGAGAGGTCCCTGGCTTCTCAGCTCTCCTTCACCCTATCGTAAAAATAAACACCGCGCTGGGGGCCCAGGAAGGATCCCGCTGGGAGGCACAGCAGGGGACGTAGGAGTGGATGTTCATTAGGAAGCTTCTAAAATATTAGCCTTGGCTCCAGAAGAGCCCCCAAGCCCAGCTCTGTCCCGCACAGAGGACGTTTAGAACAGATGAACAGACTCTCCTCTCCCGGTTGTGTGGCTGGGAGGTGCAGGCCTGCGAGCACTCTCTCAGAGGGGGCTGCCTCCTCCTGGGACCCCTGTTCCCAGGGCAGTGCCCCTTCCCCGCTAATGCAGTCAGCAGGGGAGAAGAGACAGACTCTGGGCCCGGAAGCTCCCCAGCCTGTTCCGCAGAGAGTTCGTAGGGCAAAAAAGAGAGGCTTCTCAGCAATCTGACCTTGGCATTCCAAACTCCAGCCTAGGCCCAGGTTTTCCGGGGTGGCTTTTGTTTCTGACAGGAGTGGAGAGAGGGTGTCGGAGCTCTTGGAAGCAGCCACCTGTCCAGACTCGCCTTGGGGCAGCCGGGACAGCAGCCATGTTCATAGACGGGGGCCTGGAGACTCTGGCCTGATGTGAGCGTGGCTCTCAGCCAGCTCCCCAACGCCTGGGCTGCTTGGAGGCTGCTGCCCGGGGCCCTTGCAGGCAGAGGTGGTAACCCTGAAGGACCCACCCTCACAGACCGGGCAGGTTGGGTGCCGGGCAGGCCTGGCAGAGTCGGGCAGGGAAGCAGGGGCTCAGGAGGAGGGTGGCCCGCCCAGCGGGGAGTCAGCTGTGTTAAAACCCACGACTGTTCGCAGAGGCGGCCGAGGGGTGGGAGTTAGAGACTGGCAGAGGAGGAGGAAGGAGGAGGAAGGAGGACCAGGAAAGGGAGGAGGCAGGAAGCCCTCTGCTGGGCTCTGCGACACCTCAGTTTGGGGTCTGTGTTGGCACAGCCAGTGACTTACTCCCGGGCCTGGGCATCACGTCTGCCCACTGCCTGTGTGGAACCTCGGGGAGGGTTGGGCCCGGGGCTGGCTTTCAACCCACGCTTCTGGCCACCAGCGTTCTCCATGTAGGAGGCCCAGGGCAGCAGTTGAGCAGGAGGAGACCAGCAGGAGGGGCCCGAGACCCAGCTGGAGGCGGGCACCTCTCTGAGCCTCTGCTCTATGTTTGGTGGGCTGGGCAGGATCTCAGGTCCCCTTGTGGCTCAGCAGAGGCCACTGCCATGGTGACCACACTGGGGGTGGGCCATCCATGTGTCTGGCTCGGTGGCCAGCAGGGCGGTGGACAGGCTGACCATAGACTGGCAGCCACCCCACAGGGCTCCGGTTCTTTGATCCAGTCACCGGTCCTGCTTCAGTCCTGTCGGTGTCATGCCCTGGATGGAGGTGCCAAGGCAGCAGGTGTGGAGGAGACATGATTGGCCACAGCCCCAACCTAGTCAGTGCACCTGTCCCTGATGGGATTGACCGAGCGGTAACTGGAGGCAGGTGGGCTGTGGTGGGAGGAGGTGGGCATGGGGTGTGGCCATGGGGTATATATTTGTACCTGGCGAGTGGAGTCCCTCTCTGCTTCCTGATCACCGTGTGAGCTGCTTCCCTCTGCCACACTCTTCCTCCGTGACGTTCTGCCTCACCTTGCGCCTCGAGGAATGGAGCCGGCCTTCTGTGCACTGAGACCTCTGAAACCGTGAGTCCCCAGATAAACTCTTCCTCCTCTACAATTGTGTGGTTGGGGCCTTTGAGTCAGAGCAGCCAAAACGCTGAGACAGTGGGCCTCGCGGTGCTCTGGTGATCCTCCCCCCGCAGCAGTGCAGGGGGCCTGGGGTTTGAGCACCTCCAGGTGCCACACAGGCCACAGGAGGTTTCCCGGTGGCATCACACCTGGGGAGATGCTCTTGAGGGAGGCCCAGGGCCCACAGAGGCTGTGCACCCGGGCAGCGCGCTGGGAACACGGTCTCAGCCCCCACCCCAAGCAGCCGACCCAGGCCCAGAGTTCTGTGTTCAGGTCCTCTGGGCAACTTTGTCGCCACCCTAAAGTTTGAGAAGCACTATTCTGAGGGACTCAATTTGTCATTTTGTACTTTTTCTCTTTCCCTACTGATAACATTCATTACTGGTGGAAATTTATTTCTGAATATAGAGATAAAAATTAAGTACCTGCTCAAGCGATGGAATCGGAGAGGTGCCACAGGATCTTGTATGTTCAAAGGCATCCAGAGCATGATGCTATCACCCTGTCTCCATTCTTGTTGGTTCCAGATTGTGAAGGAATGATTGAAAGAGAGTCTAATGTGCTTTAGAGGCCAAGACCTTGAGACAAGGGTCTTGCGTTACTTAGGATTTTGCTTCAGATGCTTTTTGAAGAGAGACCTAGAGTGATATTGGGAATGGACTGGTCATTATAAAAGTGCATTCTTGTTCATGTGCAGGTCCAGGTGGGTAGCACTGCAGTCCCACCATTGTGAGGAACCCAGGCTCTTTCTGTGTTGTTGATCTGCTATCCTCAAACTGCCTCTTGAATCTTGTGGTCCAATATGATTGCCCCAGCTCCCACCATCACACCTGCATTCCAGTCAGTAGGAAGACAGTAAAGAGAAGGTACTCCTATTTAAATGAGTAATGATAAGATGGCATGATCAGAGCCATAGAAGTGGTATATCCCCAGCACACTGGTGTTGTATTGGGCTTGGCATCCTGGCCCTAGAGCCATCCTTCCTCTTTTCCTGTTCTGTTTTGTTCCCAAAAGGGCAGATGTTGCATGCTGGTCGGGAGGGAGATGGGGTGGGCAGGCCTCGTGGGATTGGATCACACAGGGCCTGCAGAACCAGACAGGGGAGCAGGATATCAGGACGCAGCCCCTGAAGGGGGAGGGAGGGGTGTCCCCCAGATGCTACCTTCCCAGGAAACCTCATCTGCCTGCTCCCTGGGCTCTGCTGGGGGTGTCAGTCCCATGGTGCCCAGGGCCTCCCTGGCTCATGGCCTCCTGGGACTGTGACGCCTTTGGGGACAGACCACCTGTGTCCCCAAGGCCTGTCATATAGTAGGCCTTTGGCCGATAGGCTGAGCAACACTGAATGGATCCTGGCAGAACCACAGCCTCCCTGACTTCTCAGTGCGCCTGAGCGGAGGCCGAGGAGAGGAAGGCCACTGGGCTTGGCAGGCAGGAAGCGCTTAGTGGGACCTCAGGGCCAGCTCAGAGGTCACGGCAGGAGAGCACAGTGAGAGGAGAGTGGAGCCTGGGAGCCTCGGGCAGGGGAGGACTGGGCAGCATGGACGAGAGTCACCAGTTAGTCAAACGCCTTGAGAAGCAGGAGTGTCCACCACCCTGAGTCCTGGCACATCAGCATGGCCACCCCGAGGGCACCACACTGCGCCGGCCGAGTCTACTGCTCTTCTGCGGAGACGAAGCCACCCTGTCTTTGATCTGAAGCAGTCACTGGCATTCTTCTGGAAGCTGTCCTCTCCCTGCGTCCGCCCATTCACACTGGCATGTGGACGTGTTCCCACCAAGTGACTCAGATGGGAACATTAGTCTATTGAACAGATGTCGCTTTAAAAAAGCAACGTCACAGCCTTGCACAAAGCTCACCAGCAACGTCTGTCATGGAGCCACGGCGCTGATGGCAAGAAAAGGGTAATTTTGGTGAATTCAAAGGAGATAAGATGACTGTAATTAAGGGGGACTGCTTCTAACCAATCCCAGAAAAAAGAAAGGCCGTGCTGCGTGCTGTTGTGACATGGGAGGGAGGGGAGGCCCACGCAGAGGTGGGTGTCAGGAGAGGAGGAGGTGGCAGCGGTGGGGCCTTGTGCTTGGGGCCTGCTCACCCTGTCTCCAGAACTCTCCTCTACAAGCAAGCAGGGTCTTCGAAGGTCACGGACGAAGGGTTTGCCCAGGCTCCTTCGCAGTTTTCTACCCCAGCTTGTCCCAAGGCCGGGGTGCACCCTCGTCCCCTGTGGAGCCGCCCCTTTCCAGTCTGCAGGCCCCTCCCGCAGCAGCTACGGCCCGTCAGAGGCGCCGGGGCGTCTTGCGCGGCAGTGTGGGTGAGCGGTCTCCCTGTCAGTTACTCTTCCGTGTGTTCACCCCGATTCCCTAACCAGGTTGGCCTCTCCCCAGTGCTGGACCCACCCTGGGTTCCCAGAGGGCCTGGGCACGCAGGCGCTCAGTGCAGGTCCGCTGGCTGGCTGACCAGGTGCAGCCTGCCTGCTTGAGGTGGGACCTGAGGGTCGCAGCAGAGGGAGGAGTCGACATCCGCGCAGCCCCGGGCGGCCCTCGCTGTGATACGCGCTCTCCGCGGGTAAGAACCCCAGGAAGGAGGCACCCTCCAGGCAAGCCAGGAGATGACCATTCAGGGAGGGCAAGGTGGGTTTCTGGGCCACAGGACTCTGACCTGCTGGCAGCCACGCGACCTGTTCCGTTCCCAAGGGGGTCTCCTTAGCGCTCCGCACCCTCCCCTCTCACTTGGTCGGGGTCAGGACCTCTGCCAGTGTCACCAGTAGCTTGAGACTTGGTCCCTGCTGTATGGAACACACTCCTAGGATGAGGTGAAGGTGGAGCCATGGCCCACCCACGGCCGCACTCTGGTGCCTGGAAGCTGTGCATAGGTTAAGTCACCCGGCCAGGAGTGACTGAGGCTGCAGAGGGCAGCATGTGTGCCACATGGCCCACCTAGAGCCAGGAGAGTGCCTGGGGCCATCTGAATGAGCCCCTGTACTAACAGGTCCTTGCGTGGTGGAGAAGGAGGACAGGAAGATGATGCAGTGTGAGAAAGGCCTGGTGGGCCGTCGCAGGAGGGTCTAGAGCCCAGGAGTGTGGGTGGCCTCTACTAGCTGGGGCAGGAAGGAGGGACTCGCCTCTGGAGCTCCCCGAGGGGAGCAGGGCCCACCCAGAACCTCAATTTTAGCCCAGTGAGACCTACCCAGCTTGCTGACCTACAGAACCAGAATAATAAATTCAGGTTGTTCTAAGCCACTTGACAGACACCAAGGTGACATCGAATTGGTTCCTGGGACAGACTGCTGGATGATTTGAGGTTGGGCTGGAAGGTTACACAGGAGAGAACAGGAGTCCACTGAGCTCAGACCATGGGGCAGAGAGAGAGGAAAAGAGAAGCCAGGACAAAACGGAGGAGCAGATGGGTGGAGGGGGTGGACCCACCTCTCTGGCCTCCCTGTGCCACACACACGGGACCTGGGTGCAGCAGATGCCCTAAGTCAGCAACTCAATACAACAAATGAAGGGGAAGCTCGTGATGGAGGAAGGGAGGCCCAGAGGAAGGGAGGCCCAGAGGGGTGCGTGTGTGTAGGCGAGGGAGTCCTCAGGAGGCAGCTGCGGCCCGGGGCTCCACAGGAAGGCGCAGAATACACTCGTGCTGCGCGGTCCTTCAGGGTGCGGCCTGCTCCG
The DNA here is from genome assembly GCA_020662805.1 of Glaucomys volans. Lineage (NCBI taxonomy): Eukaryota > Metazoa > Chordata > Mammalia > Rodentia > Sciuridae > Glaucomys > Glaucomys volans. The sequence goes on from JAJEJO010000806.1 coordinate 539,163, forward strand.
GTGAAGAGGCATCCTGCGGGGTGCTCGCTCCCTCACCTCGGCTCGCAGCCTCGGCCTGTGGACCCGTTCACCTCCTTGGAATGGCAGCCGGGGGTGCACGCAGCGGCGTGGGTTGCAGATAAGGTTTTGCCAGCAATGGACTAAAAACAAGTGCTTTTCTTCTGGACAGCTCAAGTTTCATAATGAAACTGTTCAGGACTTGGAAGGGTTGGGTGACGCCCTCCTCCTCTCTCAGGTGGTCTCCATCCATCACTGGAGAGCTTGAACCGTGGCGGGAGGAGCAGGTCCTCACGGCCAACCGGAGCCAGACCTCCAGGTCTGACACCACCCAAAACAGGTGTCGCCCACCCCTCAGTGTCCAGACGACACTAGAATGGACACTAGTTATTGGCTCCAATTGTAATATTAAAAATCCAATCTAAAGACCCGTTCCCACGGAGCATTAGAAATGTTAATTATATAGAAACCAAGTGTCAAGTTCAGGACAGGAAAGATGTGAAGCACTTTCTCCTTGTTATCCTTTCTTTCTCTTTAATCCTTTTCTATTCTCATTCTTCTCTTTCTTTTTCAGAGACACGTGCACACACACACTCACACACTCACACTCACACCCACACACACACTTCTACTGGCTGAATTTTAACTGCAAGTCATCCATAACCACAGGCAGAGGCCGTCTAATCCAGCTCCCTGAACAGACGCTGAGATGAGATTGTGACCGCAGAGGACACCAGCCGGTGCAGCAGCACCACGCCCAGGCCTCCCGGGTCCCTCAGAGCCAGGGGCTTTCTGTCACAGTCCGCTGCGGTGCCGCACAGGCGCACAGAGGATTGTGGAAACCCCGGGGCACGCTGCACCCCCTTCCCCTCCTCCCACCGCCTGGCCCCTGTTCTGGGTTAATTAATCAGCCCATCACGGTTGCTCAACCAGGGTGGGTGGGAGCAGATGCCTGGATGCCTGTTTTGGACAAGCACACCCAGCTCGTGCAAAGGAACGCCGAGGAAGCATGCTGGTGCTGGTGGACCTTTTCAAAAATTAAAAATCAGATGTTCATTAGTGGGGAAAATGTTACGTAAATTATTATATCCATGCTATGAAAAGTAGTGTGGCAATTAAAAATAATGAATTAGCTTTGTTATATGACATGGAAAAAGTGTAAATGCATGAAGGATCGAATTGCTGAATGTGATGTATGAAGTTATCATATTTTTGTTAAAACATCTAGAAAATACGTGGAAGGAAAGGCACCAACTGATCTTTTTCAATTGCACGTGAAGGAGCTCTTGAACTTTTTGCTTCAGGAAGTTGTGTTCGACATCTTGGCAAGAAGCATCTTCCTCGAGTCATTTGAAGAATATTAACAGAGAAGAGAGCTGGCCTGGGATATGGGCCACACTGGACGGGGGGTGACCACACTGCCATCAGGGGAGCCTCAGCTGTGGTGACAGGCCAGCCCACTCCGCCCTTCCCTCTGGCATCTGAGGGAACCCTTGCAGAGCGGCATCTTGACGACCCCTGACCCTCAGATTCCGGCCTCTGGCTTGTCTCCTCACTCGCAGGCTGGTGAGCAAGGCCTGGCTCCACAACCCAGGCTCAGAAGAGCAGCCATGATTCCTGGGCACCCCTGCAGTCTTCCCTGATACCCAGACCCCGGGCTGCATGGTGCACCAGGGTAGATACGTGGGTCCTTCCACCCACTGCTGGGCCTTCTGTGTCCCCTCATCCTCAGGCTGGCACAGATGTTCTCCTTTCCCTGAAGGCTGGCCTGCTGGCCAGGTCCTGCATCTGGCCCAGCTCATGCCAGGGCCTTCTTTGGGGTTGGATGACGCTCCCGCAGCCCCAGCATGAGGCTGGCCTCTATTCATGGGCAGATCTGCTGCTTATAGGGTGACCGCTGGCAGGCTGACCTTTTGCTGTGACCCTGACTTGCCTACTGCCTTGTGGCTCATATGTGCTCAGTTTCTGGAATTCAGTGAGTGACACCACTGCATCCCCTTTGTGCCCTGGACCCGGACCTCCAGCTTTTCCCACTCCTTAAAAGGCCAGCCTCCACTCTGCCGGGGTGTTTTCCCAGTCCATGCTGCAGGATGTTTCTCCTTGAAAGCCCTGGATCCCTGAGTGACCATGGGTCACGTTTCCCATCGACCAAGCTTAAGTAGTGTTCTCGCTCAGGGTCTCCATGATGCTTTCTAGTGTGGCTTTGTCCACCAACAGGACAGGGCTCTGAGCTGCAAGGTGTGATTGTAACTGGCCAGGACTCTTGAAAAGCTCACATTTCATCACTTGAGCCTCCCCCACTCCCAAAGGTGCTGAATGCCCAGATCTGGAAGTAGAATCTAAAACACACCAAGGAGAAGCAGGTAGACAGGAGATGGGTTTGAAAAAATGCCCAGAGGAGGTTTAGGCACGAGGGTGGGAACGCAGCATTCAGCTAAAGCAGGGAGAGACATGGGGGGCGACCAGACAGAAGCCCAGCCACAGAGGAACAGTTACGATCGTGGTGCATGGACTGGCGGGGCTCCCAGGCTGTCCCTGGAGCACATCGGGAGGTACGTCTAGTTACGCGAGTGCTTCTGGGACCCGTGGCTGGGTGGAGAAGCATGGCCATGATAGGCACCCAGCCTGTGGGAGGCATCGTGAGTGACTTTTCCTTCTTTATAATTTTGTACAAGTTTGTATCACTTTTACTTCAGAGGAAAAGATCAGTAATCATTTTAAGATTCTATGGTTAATGAGGAAATTAAGCACAGCAGGTGAAACCCAGTTTCCTAAGGAGTCTGAATAAGAGGACCAAGAATCTTGGTTTGCCTGGGACTGCGAGTTCCCGGGATGTGCGATGTTTAATGCTAAAACTGGGGAAGTCCTGGGCACAGTAGGATTAGCTGGTCATTGAACCAGGTCCTTGTCCTGGAGCTGTGGAGCAATAGCATGGGCTGGCGGGAGTGCTGGGGTGGGCAGTGACCTAGGCTGCGTGGAGCCCGCCATGCCAGTGTGGGCCTGAGGTGCAGAGAGCCAGGACCCGGGCATTCCTGCCCAGGCCCAGTGCGGATGCCTGCTGTGCATGGCACTGCCGTGTAGAACCTCTGAGCATCTGCGATGCACCACCTCCACCTCCTGCCTTCCCAGCGGCTGGACAACAGAGGTGGGGCAGACCTGAATGGAAGTCCAGACTCAGGGTTGACCAGCAGTGTTGGTCCTTTTCCAAATTCTGATCAGCATAACTTTGGACCAATAGAGTTGACCCAAGGGCTATATAAACCCCTAGACCAGCGCACCCAGGTGAAAATCCCTATCGTGATTCTCTCTTGCTATTACGGTAGCTCCTTTAATGTTCTTCACACTTAAATAAATCCTACTGTTTTGACTATTGCCTTTTATTGTCCTGTAAATTCCATCCTCTGTTTCTGCAAGCTAAGAACTCAGAAAGAGGTTTGTGACGAGGTCCTGGCCTCTGTTGAAACACTGGAGGGCTTGGCCTCCCATTTAGAGGTAGTGGAGAGGAATCCAGCCTTGTGGGCTGTGACTCTTGGATCCTTGGAGATGACACTAGTAAGAATCCCCTGCTATGATGAGCTGCTGACACTGCAAGGGGCTTTCCTGGAGGCCTGCAGCTTGCACAGGTCCCACCCCAGAGAACCATGCTTTGTCTCAAACTCGGGTTTTCTCATTCCCCATCTTTACCCAAGTGTGTGCTGCGGCTTCTCTAGAGCGGCTATTAGCCAGGTGATGGGCGGAGAGTCAGCGTCACGGACCTTGAGCCCTGGGTTCCAGGCAGGACTGCAGCTAGCTCCGGTAGCAGTTGAGCTGAGCTGGCTGGGCTTGATGCTAAAGCCACCGAACACGGATTCCAGGAAAGCCTTCTCCACCTCATGGGAGGGACTATTCTCCAGAGAAGGAGCCAGAAGAGACCTGTGGAAAGGGGCTGTCCTGAAGGTCAGCAAGGTCCATTCTTGGTCAGTTTTCATCAACCTGTGAACTTGTGCTATTAAAGAGGAACCACTTACAGTCGTTAAAAGGGGGCATGGACTTCCCTTGCCTGTGACCTGGAAGTCCCAGAGGGACATCTGCTTTAATGATACAGAGACTACAGAATTGGTTCATCTCCATGGGAGCCTCATCCAATATATTTAGGTGCCTACCTTTTATGAAAAAATAAATTCTTTAGCAGAAGTAGGACTCAGATGACCTGTGCTGGGGGAACAAAGAGCCAGAGTCGTGCTTGAATGATTCCTGCCAAACCCCTTCCCCAGAAGTACTTCATTGAGGTATAATTTATGCACATGGGGTGAAATGTCCACCTTTCAAGTACATCACTCAACAAAACTATGACAAAGTCCACACTCAATATTGCATCATCAAGATCAAGACACAATATTCCAGTGGTGCCTACTTCTTATCAGAGGCAACCACTGTTCTGACTTATGTTACCAGAGATTAAGCTGAATTAAATATATTCGGAAATGTGGTCATAGAACTTGGAAAAGAACTTGAAATAATGGAAATAATCATTGAGAAATGAAGACTACCTGAAAGAACTCGAGAGTGGCTGGATGCAATGGCTTTAGAACAATGGAAGCTTTCAGAGGCAGAAAACTTGAAAAATCAGAAGAAAGCAGAATGGAGAAGGGACTGGACTTGAGAGAAAGTGACCGATCTTGGAGAGGCAGGAGGCCTGAGGTGTGGCTCTCAGGAGTCACTGTAGGGACACAAGCTATCACAGAATCACCTTCCATCTCCCCAGCTCCTCACATGGGTTCCTGGCTTCCTGGAGCTCATTCATAACCTGCCACACAGAGAATACTTGAAAAGTCATTTAAAATTGGGGAAGAAAAGGGAAAAAGAAAATAAGAAGGAAAATGTGAACTCCAATTTTGAATCCACGCATCTGAATAAATTTGGTGGGGAGAAGTAAGCTTGCTCTGACTGGTTCTATAACTCTGAAGGTTGCAATCTCCAGAAAATAATTTGCATTTTACAAACGCAGCTCCTGAGGCCTGTCAGCTTCTTGCTCACGAGGCACACAGTGGTGGCTGGACGGAAGAGAGAGGCTTGGGCTGCTAGTTCCCGTGTGCGTTGGCTGGGGGCCCCTGGACTGACTGGTGATCACAGCTCCTATTTTCAACCATCCGTGGCCCTTGTTGGTCCTGGCCACCTCTATAGAGGCCCCCCGTGTGGAACAGGTGTGGCGATGTGGGCAGTGGCTCTTGTTCAAGGCGAGATCTGGGGAGAGGCCCCTGGCTCAGCCTGTTTCGCTGATGGACTTGGACAGGCCCTGAATTCTCCCCTCCATGCCCTGGGGCATGTTTTCTCTGCTTGGACTGATGAGACACTTGGATATTCTTCCCTGCTTCTAGAGTCTTTTCCTCCTTGGTCTCCCTTTTCTAAAGGTTGGCACACTCCGCTGCCCACTCCCCGCAGTATGCTGGTGACCTTTGGGGCTTTCCTGGGGAAGAGACGCACAGAGAGGAGACAGCTTCCCCAGCCTTGCACTGAAGCCTGGCCCCACCACTCGGTTCCCTTTTCTGGCAGACGTGTGAAGAGCAGCACCCACCTCCAGGACTCCTGCGGGCATGGCCACGAGACGGAGACCAACACACCCTTGGTGCTGGTGGATGTAGCTCTCATTTCTGCCTCCAGATGGACTGTGGGCCGCCTCGTCTCTAGATGAACTGATGTTTACAGGATGACAATATCCACGCCATCTGTAGTCATTTAGCACTGATTAGGAACTCAAAATGAAAGACACAAATCTATGGCACAGATTTGGTTTGGGATTTCTGACATTCCAGATTTGTTCTGTTTCAGAATTGAGAAAATAAATAGTTTTTGCTCAAATCTGTACTAACTTTTTAATAAGTAAAAAATGCAATATGCAATTTAGGTGGTAACAGAGAAGGAAAAGGCCATCTCTTTGGGACTGACATTGCTCGATTTGGGGAAACTCTCTCCTTTGTTGCATCAGCGCCTCTGTCAAGGCCCCTGCCCCCGAAGGAGACTCTGAGAGTCTTTGGTGAAGAGAGACCTGCAAACTTCTTCCTGTCACATTTTAAGAAATGGCTCAGCCTCAGCAAATTGGGGCCTCAGTGAGAGGACTGGTCAGATGGTGGGCATCAGGGCAGGGTGGCCACCATTGGCAGTCAGCACCTGGAGACAGACACCTCCCTGTGTCCTCAGGCTGACACCACCGAGGGTGGCTCCCGTTGCCCTGCTGGGCACATCTCACCCGCTCCAGAAGCTGCTGTCTCCCTGCCCATAACGTGAAGCGGGGGCAGATGGCCTCCAGGGCTCCAGCTACTCTGAAATTCTGTGGTTCCCTGAATACAAAGTGGTGGAGCGACAGGAGCCAGCTGCCAGGAACAAGGGTGTACAGAGGACCAGACTCAGAACCCTGATGCACGAACTTGAGCTGGATCAGAGGGCAAAGCACGGGTTCCCGGAACCTGAGAATGGCTGATGGAGGTGCAGGGGGAGGTCCTGGTTCAAACAAAATGGGGCATAATTGGCAAGTGGGACCTTTCGCCATGAGTTCTCCCTGGAGTTTCCTCTCCGTCCCTCCTACTCTTGTTACAGAGCCCAGGGGCGTAGGGGCTGCAGCGGAGGGTGAGCCAGAGACACGGTGCGCCATGGTGTGATGTGCAGGAAGACCGGCAGGCCTTCACAGGTGACGGGAAAGAAGCCCGATGCAGTCGGGGATGAAGAGGCTGCCGAGGACAGGAGGGGGCCTCCCCCAGGCAGAGTGGAGTCGGGAAGAGAATGTTTAGAGAAAACATGGAGCGAATGTTGCAGGTCTTTTCCTGGAGAGAAAGATGAGGGCACGGAGGAGAATCACGGAGAGGGAAGATTCCAAACCATGGAAGATGGATCGCACGAGTTTGTCACCGTGCCTGTGGCAGTGACAGCTCAGCAAAGTCCCCCCCCCCCCGCCACTTCTCCTCCCTTCCACCTAGAGTGGAATGGCATCTCTGGGAGCAGGGAGGATCCCACCTCCTCAAACAACTCCTTCCATTTTCAGCAGGTCTGGTTATGAAACAGGTACCTGTTCTGTGGGTTGAAATATAGATTTTGATGGATAGCAGCTGGTCACTTGACCTGTTTTATTTCCAGAGCCATCGAGGCTGGAGTTCCGAGGCTCTTTGACTTTGAAGATGGCAGATGCATACCTCTGGAATCTTCTTCCTGGATAGCTTCCAGTTCTCCTAAGTAGGATCCTCTCCCTTCACTGTGGACCTCATTAGCTGAAGCTGGCCTTCCGTGGCCGGCCCTTAGTTCTGGCCTCATGAATATGTCTGTCCGGAGTTCACTGCTGGGGTTGTGTTTTCTGATTGGGCCCTTTGATTGCATAACTAGAAGTTATGCATCTGATAGTGTGCAGGCTTCAGCCGCAAAGCCCCCCATCTCGGTCTTCAAGGTGAGTTCTATGGTGGAGCATTATTTTCAGATTGAGAATGTTGGTTGCCTACATTTTTCTTCTTGGAAAGCGCATGTACATTTTCAGCTCTGGTACCACTAGTTACTGCTGGTCCCATTAAAACCTTATTCTTTAACATTTCCACGAACCAATTCAGTTGAATAAGATCCCATGAAAACCATACATGAGATCTGATGTAGCATTAGCATCCAGGATAAAACAAGAATGCCTTCTCAAAGACAAATTTTGACAAGATATTACTCAGTACATTAAGGAGGTTAACAGTGGGAAGAGCAGTGAATTTGGAATGATAAAAAACTGAGTTCAAATTATAACTCTGCCACTGAGTGACCTTGGGCTTTGGGAGAATTAAATGAGATTGAAATGATAAAATATCTGGTATAATCCACAATACTTGGAGTTGCACAGTTATTGTTGCTATCCTGTGTTGGCTTTGCATCACTGTAACAAAATACCCGAGATAATCAAGTTAAAAAGAGGAAAGGTTTATTTTGGCTCACCGTTTTGGAGAATTTCAGCGCATGGTTGGCTGGCCCTGTGTGTTGGGCCTGTGGAGAGGCAGCACATCCTGATGGGAGCACGTGGTGAAGGAGTTGTTGCCTCTCGGCAGCCTGGAAGTAAAAAGAAAAGAAAGAGCTCGGTGTCCCACAGTCCTCTTGAGGACACCAAGGCCCCCACCCTGTGACCCCAAACCTCCCCCTCTAGGCCTGAGTTTGTAAAGGTCCCCCCATCTCCCGATAGTGTCAAGGGCTGGGGACGAGCCTCCGACACAGGTGCCTTTGGGGGCCATCAGACCCAACTATGGCACACCTGGCTCCATTCTGGACCAATCCTGCCCTGACTCCCCGAGATTCTCTGGTGACCTTAAAGCAACAGGTTTTCTTACCGTCATTCAAAATATAATTGTCTGGCTAAGAAACATGTCCTGTCATCACGGACGCCTGCCTCTGTGCCCCTCCTCACCAGCTCAGTCACAGTCATGGCCCTGGAGCCACTCTCCCTCTGGGGCTGCCCTCCTGGTCGTCAGGACACATGGCCGCTCTTGCTCTGAACCACACCGCCGCCCCCGTGACGGGCAGGGCTCGCAGTGGAATAGACAGGGGCTGCCTGGCCTCTGGCCAAGGCTGAGCACGCGTTCCTGATGGTGGAGCCGGACTGCTGAACCTTCCAGCTCTGGCCCAGAGAGGAAGCAAGCTCGCACCACTTTCTGATGCAGGTGAAAATCTGGGGGGAGGCACAAAGTACCAAAATAGGGTTCGGCTTTTATGTAACATGTTTGTGGCCGGCAGGACCTACTGTGTCATCTGTGTGCAGCTGCGCCTCGTACGTGCCTTGTTTGATGAGACTCGATTCAGCCTCGCTAATATAGGGACTGACCTCGTCAAAAACACGTGGAGTGGAGTGACGTCAACAACCGGCAGACAGCCAGCGTGACCTGAGGCTCGGATGCGGATGCAGGGACAGAGCCCTGGGTCCCCTCATGTGGGGTTGGACTCAGTGTTGGCTCTTCCCTGCCCGGTGGGGATGACGTGGAGGAATCTGGTCTTTGGTTCAGATCCTGGCTCTGTTGTTTGACTTTGGACAAGTAACAGAATATTTCTGTGTCTCAGCTGCCTCACCTGAAAATGGAATTAATGAGACAGCTGGTTTAATGGTTATTCTGTATTAATTCAACAAGTATTATTGTCAGTTTGGAGTGTTCCGGGCACTGTTCTGGGTTAACGGAGGCAAATATCCCACCACAGTTCCTGTTCCCAGGCTCAGAATCTGCCTCCTTAAAACTCCCCACCCACCCTGGTCCTCGCTGTGCCACCTGGAGCGATGCAGGACACATTTCCCTGCTGATTTGCATATTCGCAGCCCTCACCTAGCAACGATTTTGGCCCTTCAGTTTTACTGCTTCTGATTAAACAGGTGCGATTCTTTTAACTGCCCCAGATCTGGTAGATGGTCACCAGCTGCATTTCTAGGGTTCGCCCAGGGGTCACGTGGGAAGGAAGCAGCTGGGTGGACTGGGATCTGCACCGCGTGGGGGGCCCAGTTCTGCTCCTGGTGGTGCCCGAGTTCTGCCGGCTTCACTCTTGACCTTCCTGCTTCTGCCCTGAAATCTGTGTCCTCACTTTATGAGCTGAGCAGACACTAGTGAAGGTCATGCTCCTCACACCGCCCTGCGGCTAGGGCCGGCTCCCGAGACCCTACCTGTACTAACCGGGCCCAACCAGCCCTTGACCTGCAGTTTTAGATCATTGTTAGTTGTTATTCGTTGTGAGTGCTTTGCTGGATTCGTCCTAAACTTCTTGAACCTGAGCTTAACTTGTTCATGACAAAGGAGCAAAATAAACTGCCTGAACGTTCGTGGATCAGAGATCCTGATAGTGATGTGCACCAAGGTTTTGAGAAGCACACCCTGCACCCTGCGGGGTCACAGGGGAAGGTTTGCCTATCCTGGTTGAAGGAGCCCTTTAGACTTACCTAACTGCCGACTTCTTTGGTCCCATTTCGCTCTCATGCACACAGAGCAGCCTGGTCTCTTCTTGTTTCAAAGTTTATTCTTTATTCATAAAATGCCCCAAAGTCAAGGTGCTTGGTTGTTTGGCGTAACCCCTGGACTCCAGCTTTTCGAGGACTCCATCAGCTCAGAGATCATCCTTCGATGTTCTTACAAGCAAAGTGACACCGCCAAGAAGCACTGTGTCCATGGCAGGGGAGTGCTTGCTTGTTGCCAATCAGGCTTTAGCCTTAGGGCTTCTCACCAGCACAAGCCCCGTCCTCTCCCTGCACAGATCACATGGAAAGGCAGTTGAAGAACATGCAGCCACCAAATCTAGGAGAAGTATAAAAGAGTCATGCCGAGTATGTGACCCACTTTTCTGGATTATAGTGTTTGTCAACTTTTAAAAAATTGTAATTTGTCATGATTTATTTTCTGTTTCTTCATTATTGTTACATCTAATATCATATTCACAATTTTACATTTTTTCCCTGGAGAGAGACCTATCTGCAAATTGCATGAATCTCGGGCCCAGTAACACGTGGATCTGCCCCATTCTTAGGTAATTTTTTGTAGTCGCTGTTTAAATTCAGCATGGCGGCAGCGCCAGGCTGCTGGTGGGCAGGTTCCATTACAGCGATGGGCTTCTTCCTCATCGCAGTGCTGGTAGTTTTGATTTGTTGAGCTTCTTCAACATTGATGAAAATACTTTGAGACATATTGAAATATGTCATGGCTGCATTAGCATTTTCTACTTGACCAAGCTCGTTTCTTTTCACTTAATTGAATCACATGTTATTTTAAATTAAAGAGTCTGTTGAAAGGCAGCTGGAAATTTCTGAAGAACTGATGTTCTGCCTGCATGAATTGGTGGTGCCAGCCTCTCGTGGCTTTAAATTCCTTCCCTATATTCCCACAGCCTTGGGCTTTTTTCTGCCTGTAGTTGCTGTGGGGTGGGTGTGGTTTGTTCTGGAAGGTTTTGTGCTGGAGGCTTGGTCCTCAGTGGGGTGGTGGGACCTGTAAGAGGTGGGGGCTGGTGCAAGCTCACTAGGGTCCTCACCAAGGGCACAGGGTGCCGCTCTGGGAGGGGATTCATGCTGATTAGCCAGTGAGTTTTCTAGAGTGGGTGGTTATAAAGTGAGGCAGCTCATTGTGCCTGACTGCTTCTGCACACAGCCATTTCTTTCCTGCTCTCCGCCATGTTGTGATGGGACTGGGTCTTCACCAGTGGCCATATGACAAGATTATATAATTGTTAGGTTTCTCATCAAACTTTCTGCCATGAATTGTCGCTTCCATTGAATATCCATGGATAGTTTCTGTAAATATAGTTTTATTGAACCACAATCATGCCTATTCTTTTCTTTTTTTAGGTACTAGGGATTGAACCTAGGGTCACTTGACCACTAGTTCTTTTTATTTTATGTTTTGAGATAGGTTCTCACTAAGTTTCTTAGAGGCTGACCTTGAACTTGCTATCCTGCCTCATCCTCCTAAGTTACTGGAAATATAGACCAGTGCTACCATGCCTAGTTCATGTCTATTCTTTATTTTATTTATTTATTTTTATGTGGTGCTGAGAATCGAACCCAGTGTCTCACATGTGCTAGGCAAATGCTCTGCCACTGAGCTACAGCCCCAGTCCCCTTGTCTAATCTTTATGTATTTCCTGTGGTTGCTTCTTTGCTTCAACAGAAAGGTTGAGTATTTGCAACAGTGATCAACTATCCCACAGATTTCTAAATTATTCACTCACTGGTCCTTTAGCGAAGCCTGCCAACCCTTTGTCTTAAGAGCCTGGTAATCTATACTTTAACAATTGCCTAGGCAATCAAAACCTTGCTGCAGTGTTTCTTCTGCACCCTGTAGTCTGTATTTCACAGTGTTAGTTGGATTTTTATATCTTATTTTTAAAAATACGATTGTAAAATTTACGGAAGCAGATAATAAACCTGCTTCTTTGAAATGCCAGCTGTGTACATTGCATGGAGTGGATTCTCACATGGATTTCCAGATTTTCTTTGATTTTGTGGTTAGTTGGGAAACTTCACGGTTACATAAGGGCACTAAGAGCATTCATGATCATGATGATTTTGAGCTTGGTTCTCTGACTCTCAGTCTCTCAGGGTCTTCAAACACTGCTATCGGTTTAGCCTGCTGAAGGAAGCTCTGAGTTTCTCCCCGCTGGTAAGAGCCACACACGTGCAGCACTTCACAGTCTCTGTGCTCTGAAGAACAAGGCCTGCGTTTCGTGGCCTGGCACTTTAGAGTCATCATAAGCTAGACTCAAACAAGGCTGGACAAGGAGAGCCGGGAGGACAGGAGCAGCCTGAGGAAAGGGAGAGCTTGGGGGCTTTGCCAGCGTTTCTGAACCTAGCTGCCTCTTTCCAACACACAGCACTTTACCACGAGCATCCCAGGGTTAGGTTTCCCTTCAGAACCCACAGCCCACCCTTCACATCCTAGACGAACTCTCTCCCTGGCTCCAGATCCTCTTTGCTCCAATTGGTATTCCATCCCTTTAAGAAAGTTCTTCCTGCCACGGGTTTGAAATAATCTATCCTCCTTTGGACGGTTTGTGCTTCATCTGTGCTTCTCCGATGGAACTTATAAGCAGGTCCCTCATGGGGTACCTGCTTTATCTGTCCCTTGTTTTGTGATCTGAGTTTATGTAGCTGACTTTTTACTAGGGGGGTGATGTTGACTGAGTCCGTGGATGGAGGACATCGCATATGTGATTAACCAAGTTACTTCTTTTTAAAATGATTGAATTAAAATTGTAATTATGAAACTACATTTAAGTAGGGGCTGGATGTAAGGTCCAGAGCATGGGAGAGCAGTCAGACCACCAGGGAAACCACTTCTGCTCCTGGCGAGCAGTAGGCCAGTTGGGCTGGGCCTGCTCGATGCAGGGGAGGTGGTAGGCAGGGTGGCAACATGGGCCTCTCTCCTTCCTGGCTTTGTGTTCTCTGTTAAGGAAGAGCCAAGGTCATCTGTTGAGAATGAGGAAGGACAGAGGTGGAGAAGAGGACCTGGCAAACACTGTGGAGGCTCCATGAACGCTGTGAGCGTTAGTTCAGGGTCAGGTTAGCATGTGTCAAGTAGAGAGTCGTAGGGACCATTGTTTTGGACCAAGCTCTGGACCCGGGTCCAACAGAGCAGACCAAGCTCACAATGGAGTCTCTCTTGCTAAATTCCACATCGCCATGCTGAAATTAAGTCGCTCTCTGACCTGTGAGAAACCGGAAGGTGGAGGCAACTGCATCTCCCCCAGGCCAGTTTCAACCCGCACAACTATTTCCTGCTCTAATCCTCACAACCTGACCTGAAGTGGCCCCATGTTACTGGTCTTCCATCCTTCTGTCCCCTGTCCCTGCCTCATGAGGAACTTTGAACTTCTAATCTGCTTGTCCTTCTTTGTCCCCCACTTTCTCAGCCTTCTCTCCCTCTCTCCCTCTCTCTTCCTTTCCTTTGCTTTCTCTCTCTCCCTCTCTCTTTCCCTCTTTCTCTCCCTCTCCCATTCTCTCTTTCCCTCTCCCTCTCTGTCTCTCTCTCCCTCTCTGTCTCTCCCTCTCCCTTTCTGTCTCTCTCTCTCCCTCTCCCTTTCTCTCTCTCTTTCCCTCTCCCTGCCTCTCTCTCTCCCTCTCTCTACCTCTCCTTCTCCCTTTTTTCTCTCTCTCCCTCTCCTTCTCTTTCTCTTTCTCTCTCTCCCTCTCCTCTCCTCTCCTCTCCTCTCCTCTCCTTTCTTCTTCTTCTTCTTCTTCTTCTTCTTCTTCTTCTTCTTCTTCTTCTTCTTCTTCTTCTTCCTCTTCCTCTTCCTCTTCCTCTTCCTCTTCCTCTTCCTCTTCCTCTTCCTCTCTCTCTCTCTCTCTCTCTCTCTCTCTCTCTCCCCCTTTCTCTCTCCCTCCCTTCCTCCCTCTTTCTCTGTAAAACCAACCTCTTCTCTCCTTGTCAGAACACTCAATCTTCTTTGATGGAATGAAAAGTCGCTCCATCCTAGAAGCTCAAGGAAGGCATTAAGACCTTGAAGCTGAGTTTGTTGGGTTTTGCCTTTGGACACACATGGGGGTGTCAGACAGACAGGGGAGGGGAGAAGGCTGTGGCAGGACATCCCTGGAATGTTGGGCGCCGTCCAGGCTGGGTAGGAAGGTGTGAGGGAGTCTCTCTGAAGGGAGACGGACCTGAAGGGCATGTGCCAATTGAGGGCAGGGACGGATGCCCCCCCAGAGGGACGGGCCAGGGTGTGAACATGGACGTCTACACTGGAGACCTCAGGAGTGGGTAGTTAGGAGCCTCTGGAGGTCAGGAGGTGCCAGTGGGGGTGGGCAGCTGAGGTGGGGCATTGGAGGTCCTGCAGATATGGACAAACTGCCCTTGGAAGGGTGGATGGTGTGGGGACCAGGTCATCCTGAGCAGAAGGACTGCATGGCGCTGTGTGGCAGATCTTAGGACTGAGGGCGAGAGCCCACAGGACACGGTAGCAGATGGGACAACGGGCCTCACTTAGTGTCCTGGCCACCGGCGTTTAGCAGCACAGAACCTGGTGTTTTCCAGACACTTCCCCTACCTCCCTTGCCCTCCAACCGAAGGGCTTATCCTCATCACCTGGCGGATCCTGGACTCCGCCAGAGCCTGCCTTCACTGCCTCTGGCCTCTGTGACCAGAACAGATGTTTCCCTCTGGTTCAGTTTCTAGTTAGTAAACTGGTAAATCTCCCTTCCTGGCTCTTGTGCCTGAAACAGTGGCTCGTTGGTGTCTGACTTCTTCTTGTCTTTTCTATCCAATAATGCATTTAATTCTGTTGTCCACCTGCCGCTCAGGCTTCACTGACTTATACTTATTTGCTTCTGGGAAATGAGACGCAACAAAACAGTACTTTTGTGAAAACTATGGTAGATCACAGTACCCCCAAAATCCTTTTCTTGCCATGCATAGGAAGGGCGTGTCCTTATTCACCGGCCATCAGAAGACACTTCCCGCCCGGTGCACAATTCCTTTATGAATGATGTCTGTCACTCATTACTGCTGGGTGCATTCAGGATCACCTCTCCTCATTAGCTCGTGATATTATCTGTCTTTGCAGGAAGGTCAGTTTTAATTTAATAGCCAGGAATATCAAATAGAAAAGTTACTGGAAGAACTTTTAACATAATGTAATTTTATGTTTTAACATAACAAAATTTCAAATTAAATATTGTAGTGGCGGTGGCCACCCCTTGGCCAGTCATCCTCTGCAAAGTGCTTCCCTCCCTTTGCCTGACGTTCTATCTAAATTCAAAGCAAAGCCATACCTAAATGGGGAAGACGTCACGAGCGACACAACTTCTCTCTAGCTCACAAAAGCAGGACCCCTGGCGACCTTCAGGTTACGTGGGAATGTGTAACGCCCTCCTAGCCTTCAGTCCTGTGCATCAGCTGACACAGAGCATGAACTTGGCTGTGAGGTCTCACTAGCCCAGTGCAGCATGTTTGTCTAAAGAGTCACAGGGACGGGCCAGGAGGTCAAGGCTGACGGTGGTGTTCCGACCAGAGCTGGGAGGCAGACATGCTCTAGGTGAGGAAGTCGACCCAGCACTGGCCCTGCTGCCTGTCCTCCTGCTTCTCCTCCCTGCAGCACCCCTCTGCACGGCCAAACTCCCTAAAGTGGTCTTATGGGGCTGATGGGTCCCCCATCTTCTTGCCTGCCCTTGAATCAACCTGACTCTTTCCCACCGACTCTCCTCTGCTGAGTATGGGCCTTCTGGTGGTGAGCAGATGGACCTGGGACCAGCAACGACATCCAATAGCACTTCAGTTGTGTGTTTTCAAATACCAATAATTTGCCTCATGGGAGTCTCTGTGTGTGTTTTCTTAATGTGACTCTGTCCCCTCTTGAATATCTATGTTCATAAATGTCCTTGGAGACAGAGGCAGACGTCAGGGCTGAGAGAGAACGCCGCCGTGCTGTGCGCCAATGCTGCGGACAGCCGGAGCCTCACGCTCCCCCGGAGCAACGCAGCACGTGGATTCCAGCGTTCCCTCCTCTGGTGAGCTCCACTCTGACCGCACAGAGGGACCTAAATTCCCCCCAGCCTGCACATCGATCTGAAGGATCAATGCCTCCCATTGTGGGGGAGGCTTGTCAATTTCTTTGAGGCAGTACATATAGTTTGAAATATCGTCATCATGATTAAAATATAATTGAAAAGAAATCGTTATTTTTATAATGGAACCCTCTGAAGGAACAGCCCAATAAAATGCTTTTGGCTGGCAAGACTACAACACGGGATCATACTATTTACGTGTCAGTGATTTTCATGAACAAAGGAAATCAGTGGTATTTTCGTTATGGCTTCAACCCCTGACTACCCGTTCCCTTTTCTTTTGCCATGGTTGATGGCACATGGTTGATGGGGATTTTTACCTGATGGGGAAGCCTAGTGTTTATTCCCTTGTGATCCAGTCTGCATGTGGTCATTATAATTTTCTATTAACATTTAGTAGGTCCGCATTGGTACTGGCAGAAGAGTGGTGTGCAGAGAAGACATTTAAAATAAAGAACTCTATTCTAGTGAGTCAGAGGTTTCCCTTTCCACACAGAATGGCATCCAACGTAATTGACGTGATCCCAGTTAGCTGACTGGTCCCTAACGTAGGGCCCCATATTGAGGACTTGGAGCTGAACACAGTAGTTGGCAAACTGGACATTCAGCCTGGTAGTAGCTGGTTCAAATCACATATGAAATTATTATAGAGACCTCACCTCACTTCTAGCCTACCCAGCCTGGATAGTTTGCTTATAAGATCGCCAGACAAAGTCGAGGTAGCTAGATTAAGAGACTGACTGGCATCCACAGGATTGCCCATCTTAACCTACTTGATTTTTAAGAACACCCTGTGTGGAAGCATATTTTGTCTGAGCGTTCGTGCTGCTTGAGAAACCAATGTTCTCATACTCTGGGGCCTTCCAAGAGGTCTCTCCATATGACTCTTCTCCAGCTCTCTGCATTCATCCTCGTGCTTCGCTCCTTTGAAGAACCTGGCCAGAAGATTCAGGTCCTTATCTAAGGGCATTTCAGGTTTGTCCCTTGGGAAGAGCACCTGTTTTCCACTAACCTTTAGTACCATCTCTGTGTGACTTCATGATGGTGAAGCGTGCATTTCTGGCTATTTCATGCTGAGCCATCTGTACCTAAGGTGCAAAATATAGTCTTGGAGACTATTCCACTAGGTCATGGCTGTGGTGGTAAAGCAGGTGGCCCTGTGTGGCTGGAGCAGGCACACTGGGAGCAGACCCACCTCCACGTCCACACTTGAGACTTGCTCAGGCCAGACCTGAGGGTGCTGCTTCTCCTAGATGACGGGGGGCTTGTGGGTATGCCTGGCTTTTTGATTAAGTGGATCAGAGACACTCAGTTCATCATGAGTGTACTGATTTCCGTGGTCCCTTGTCTGTCTTGATCGTGCATTGACATTCTTGATCATCTCCTCCGTGTCTATCACTTTTGCAGATGTATATTCAATTTCTTTCCTTTTTGTGTTTTTCTTAAAATTCTAATATGCACACCGTCCTTCAGAAAGTTTGTAATTAATCACTATCTCTTACCTCCATGGGGGAAGAAAAAAGAACCCTGGGACCATGGGAATCTAATCACTCATTGTTATGTCCTGCATTTCACCTTACATGTTTTATTTTGATCTTGTGTATCTATAAAGTCAAAAATTATTATTTGTATATATATCACAGTTTCTTTATCCATTCATCTGTTGGAGGGCATCTAGGTTGGTTCCACATTCTACCTATTGTGGATTGAGCTGCTATAAACATTAATGTGGCTACGTTACCGTAGTATGCTGATTTTAAGTCCTTCGGGCACAATGAATCAAAATGCAGTCTGTAAAAATAAATAAATAAATAAATATGATGACGAAATCCAGTAGTGCTTAGAATTACTGAAGTTTCCAGTCCCTTTGCTCATACTTTCTTCTTTCTGGAATGAAATTCTTTTTTAACTACTTAGAAATTCTTTCAGTAAGGGTGCCTTAATGGCAAGCTCGTGCAGTATGAGTCTGAAAACATTAATTCACTCTCAGTCTTGAATGGTCGTTTAACCGGACATGAAATTCTAAATTGAGAGTGATTTTTTCTCAGCGCTGAACATATTATTTCATTACCTTTGATTTATATTGTTGCTATTGAATGGATTGGGACAGGACTATATGCTATTTCTTGGCAAATAATAATGTCTCTTCTCTCCAGATGCCTTCAATATTTTCTCTTTATCTTTCCTGTGTTATGACTTCAATGTGAGATCAACGTGTGAGCTCATTTTTATTTTATCCTGTTAGGGACCTAAGTGGGTTTCTAAATTCCTGGATTCTCGTCTTTCATCAAGATTAACATTCCAATATCTTGTCTAATCAGCTCACCTCCTTCAGAAAACCTTTGTGGATAGATAGGAAGCCTTCTCACTTCATCTTTCATGGTTCTTTATTTCCTATTTGTGTTTTCCATCTAGTTTCCTGTCTATGCTACCTTCTAGGTATTTTTTTCAGATATCTTTTTCAGTTAATTAACTCTCTTTATAGCGGTAGCTAGATTCCAACTTAACCTCTCTACAGGGGCAATTTCAATGGATTTATTTTTCATTTTAGGCATTTTCTCACAAAACTCCCTATTCTTTTTTCACAATGAGTTATTTTCCTATGTTTTTCTTTGTGCAATCATTTAGAATATTTTCATTTTGGAGTCTCTGGCTTTTTGTTCAATTATAAACTCCTGGTGGGAACCTAGTCCTAATATTTACGTGTCTACATGGTGGAATTCTCCACAAGTGTTCTGAGACTTTGCATTGTGAGCTCACATTCGGTAGGGCCTTAGTTCCATGGGTCTCCAAGCCCCTTGAAGGTATTTCCTACTGGAAGGTGTGTGAGTTTGTTGCTATCGGGTACTCCTGGAATTTTACCAGTATTGAACAAGACAAGTTAATTATGCTTAAAGAATTACTGGAGAAGACCTGGTAGCAAAACAAATGCTATTTTTTAAAAGTAGAATTACCTGAGAAAAAGGGCTTAGCTTCTAAGCCAGGGCATCTTGAGTTTGATTCTCCTGCAAACATTTCCCTCGGGCTACACAAAATATTCCAGCCACTGCAGGTATTTTGATTCCAACATGATTCTCTTTGTTGTGCAAGGGGGACTGTTTGCACAATGTCCCAGCACAGGCAAAGAGCCTTCTCCTGAGCTGATGTCATTCAAAACTGTGTTGGATGTAAGTGTAAAGGAGCATACGTTGCCTCCAAAATCTGAAATCCCTGCAAATATGGTGTAAATATTTTGGGGGTCAGGAGATAAATGGTGGGTCGTTTTTTCTTTGCCTGTTGATGGAATGTGCATCTGTCTGTTCTCTCCAACTTTAGACATCTTCCTGCTGTGGGAGGCGGCTGGCGTTTTATAAACTCACCTCTGCTCTCTGAGACACATTTCCTTATAAAACATTTAGGTGCAGTATTTCTACTTGGTGTTTTTCAGGTCCTTTCAATGTTCGTTTATAAAGCTAATGGACTTATGTGGACTACTCTAGAATGCCGTGTGGTCAGGGTCATTGTGGGATTAATGGCGGCATGGCAGAACATTCAGATTTATTGTTTATCATGTTATTGCTTCAACATTTGTCCCTATTTTCATGTGAGGGACTCTGAGTTCATGAAACAGTCAGGTCTGGAGTCTTACTGAGGGACCTGTGGCTAATCAAACCTGGCCCCTACTGTCAGATCTGGACAAGTCTTTTAGCACGACATCATCGAGTTCTTTAGTCCTCATTGCAGTGATGAGAGAGCCCGTCACTGTCAAGACACATGTGGGTGAGGGTTCCCTCGTGTTCCCAGTTCCTGGTGTCTGTGGTGTCTCAGTAACTTTTAAGGTGCCCTCCGTCAATCAGATCTCTGACAGTTCTGACGATGAAGCAGGTAAGCAAGCAGTTTATATGTATCTGTGTCCTGATAGCCTAGTAGTTACCTCAAAAGAAGGACTGTGGAATGGAAGGAAGGCATTTTTGTTCCATTCTCAAAATCCTCAACTACTTACCCCCAGGGTGCGCACATGGAAAGCCTCATGTGTATAAATGGAAGGAAAGGACTTTTATTTCTGTGTGGTTCAGTTACTAATGGGATGCGTGTAGGGGCAGGCACGACTTACCTCATCATGTATTGGAATCATATTGAAAGTCGCCACCCTCATTTCCTACTGATTTCTACACTGATTGCTGTGCAGTATCCACTTCCTGCCAGAGTGGCCGGACCCCACTTTTTAAAGTCATGATGGTGACATCGTGCCGTAGGTGCTGTGGTGTGATCTGATGTTGAATCGTTCGCGCCGTGCACATCACTACATCCCCTTGAAAAACTGAAATAATCAGGCTGCCTCCGTGACTGCTGCTCACCTGGAGCATGAAGCAGCTGCAAGCTCCAGTCACTTTGGGGTGAGAAGCACTGACCGCCATGTTGGCCCCAGGTGTTAGGCGGTAATGCACACCTGTGTCTCATGGTGAAACGCCACCTTGCGCCATTGGATCCCTACTGCAACCCCTGAGTTCATCTCATCTTCAGCATCTCGTCACCTCCACCTACGGAGAATAGTGTGAATGCTTTGGGAAGATTCCAGACTCCCATGAGCAGTGTGCTTCTCAAGCTGTCGGGGTGGGAGTGCTTTGAAGGCCTTCTCAGGGGTCATTCCTGGTGCGAGCAGGGGTGGCAGATCACAATCACCCCAGTAGTCTTCTCTCAAAGTCTCTAGATAGCTTTTAAAATAATATTTCAAGAAATGTAGGACCTGGCAGCTTTATGTCACCGGGGTCAATGTCGAATGTGACATTGTATTGAATTTAGTCAGTGAGAAAAGAAAAAAGTAAGATGCATAAATTTAAACCAACATGTCAACTTTTAAAAATCTGGTAAAACCTATATTAATAAAACCTACAAATAGGTTGATCAATTGATAAAACCTATATTGATCGATTCAGACTTAGAATCATGCAGTTTCTTTCTTTGTCCAACATGCTCAGAACCTGGGCCCCCACATAATGTTTGTTGTTTTTCCTGATATGACTTATAAATCTCCTCCACGCTTGCAGTGTGTAGGTCTGACCTTCTTGATTTTCAGTCACACTGGGCATCTGACTGTAATTGCAGTTCTGAAGACGTGGTAGTGATGGTAATGAGGCATGAAAAGAAATGGTTTCCACTCGCAAATTAGTACCTCCTGGAAAGGGAGTTACAGGGTCTCCAGGACAGGCAGGGCTAACCTTCTTCACACGGGAGAAGCTACTGTTCTTGATTCTCCGGGTCCTCCGAAACCTCTTCCCATCTGGGGGATTCTATGTGCTCTCTGTCAATGTCCACGTTTTCAGAATGGAAGCTGAAAATCTGTAACTCCAAGAGCAGAAGTCACCCACGTGCACTGTGAGCTTGTTCCTTTCCCACACCTTCTAGCTCAGTCACTCTGAGATTAAAGCAGTTTTCTAGAATTGCAAGTGGCCCCTGTGCCTTAGGTTCAGGTTTCAACCAGCAGTTTACGGGTAGCACCTGTCCCCCGCCCACCTCCTCCAGTTCTTCAGCCCCTTTTACTCTTTTCTGATGGTTCAGAGTTGTTTCTCCTTCCCTCCAACTGGCTTGTAATTTTCTCGGGTTGTTGCAAGCAGTAATTTTTTTTAACTTATTTTAAATATTTTTAGTCATCTAAATATTAGAGAAAACAGTATAAATAAAAAACACTTATACCCTTTATAGTTGATATTGATAAATACATTGTCAAATTTGCTTTTCTTGCTAAAATGCATGTTTCATAAACACAAATGGCTTCTCATTCCATATATACAAATGTGCACCTTTAAGAAAGTATTTCCTACATAAACACAAATCATTATATACTTACTATGTCAACACCGATTCCCTGAAGTTATCAGAGCAATTGAGTCAGCCTGTCACTAAAGTGTGCCAAGAGGGTCCAGGTTCCCCGCTTCCTTCCGCTGTATCTTGGCTGCCTGCTTCAGCCGAGAAGCCACACCCCACCCTGCACACCGTGTGGCCCCGTGTGGCCCCATGTGACCCCGTGTGACCCCGTGTGACCCACACCTCCTCTGTCTCCACAGCTCTGTAAGCTGCAGCCACTCCTGGGAGCCTTTTGCCCTCGTCAGATTCCAGGTTTGATAAAACAGAAATTTATCTGGTCAACTTAACACAGGAAGGGAACTTCTAGGAATGGCCTCCGTCTCTCATCCGGGAGGGCATGGACCAGGCCTGGAAGAGAGGAAAGGAGAGAGGCCCCAAGGTCTGCCACGGGAGCCGTCCTCTCAGGGCATGCTGGGCGGCCCTGGCACATGTGTCCCTCCTCACCACACTCCCAGGCTCGCAACTCCTTCACTGTGACCCCCACCCTCTGGTCAGTCCCTCACACGCAGGAGTCAAGGGCCCGGGCTTAGCGGGCAGGGAGTTGTGTTTGGAAGTGAGACGTCAGCTCTCCCTGATCCTGGGGTCTTTCCAATTAGGAAAACATTGTTGGGGGGTTTGCTGCCAACCAGATTCCCCAGAGAGCTGACCTCGAGATGAAGATTTCCTTTAAGGATGATGTTATGGGGCGCCCTTGGGGTGGACACGTGTAGAAGAGGCCAGGAAGGAGGATGGGACTGTGGAGGAGTTAGGGGACCAAGAGGTCAGGTGGGAACTCAGAAACGGAGTGGTCGACCCCGTGGGAGCTTCTCAGCTGCAGCGTCCCCTCAGTCCCTTCCAGCAGGAAGGAGGGGACTCTCCATTCCTGACCCAGGTGCACCTGCCGCGGAGCCCTGTCACCGCAGAGGGCGGGGCCCCAGCTGTCATGTGCCAGCTCTTCCAGCTGCTCTCAGAACGCGCCTGGATCACAGGGGGTGTGGCCAAGGGTGAGGTGACATTTATCATGGTGCTTGATGGACAAGTGGAGAACCGTCCACCACGGTCATCGTACACGTGGGGAGCACTGTGGTCCCATCCGCATGGCTAACGAAGGAGCCACCGCGTATGATAAGTGCGTTATTCTAAGGAAGAATTCGGCTCTGGCCGGCGGCAAGTCAAGCTCTGTATGCTCACGGCGTGCCTCTGCCCGAGTCAGCCCGGTGGCAGGTCCGGTGACTCTGCTGCCTTTTCCGAACGGGTCATGCTCAGTGAGCACCTGGGTCCTCACCCTGACCTGTTCAATTATGTGCACGTCAGAAGTATTTACTTCTACAAAGAATGGACGATGGAGCAAGAATAGAAGTTGGGTTCATCAAAAATTGAGATAAGTCTCTTATCTCTGCCTGCTGTGGCACCCAGGGGGGCCGCCTTGCCATGGAGTGCTCTCTTGATGAGTCCGGAGGGGTCTCTCTGCGGGGCTGGGGTACTCTGGCTGCTAAGCACCTGGATGGTTGGAGCCTGCTGGGGAACTAGAGATTTGCAATCAAAAAATTATAAGTGAAAACCACTCATCGGGGGGTTGGAAACTCAGATGAACATGGAGTGACATAAATGATGTGCAGGATTGGGGGAGCTCAGTGTAAAGGGGCAGCTACTGATGTTACCACTGGAAAACATGACTCCAGGGCTTGTTTCCACCATTTTCTCTCAAGAAAATATAGAAAACAAGTTGAACACCTTTTCTTTTTTCTAGCCCTTTTTATTTTTTATTTTGACATAGGGTCTTGCTGAGTTGCTGATCTCAATCTTGTGATACTCCTGCCTCAGCCTCCAGAGTCACTGGGATTATAGGTATGCACCACCCGACCTGGCTTGGGAATCTATATTTCAATATGAAGAAAGAAATCTAACGCTGCAGGCCAAATGAAATACTGCTGAGGTCTAACCGAGCCCGAGACTGTGCATTTGTAACTTCTGACTTATGTGTTAGAAAAGTGGCTGAGAAAGAAGAGAGATTAGGGGACTGTTGTCCAGGACTAAGGCAGCGCTGAGAGAGGAAACCATGCTCTTCTGTACCAACACCCTGGATGACTGACACCAGGTACCGCGACTAAACTGTCTAAAGTGACAGATGCAAGTGGGATCGTTGACCCATCTAGACTTTGTTACACGTTTTCATTGTTAGGAGTGTATATATTTCTTGAAGACCATTTTCATAACTAGCTGAAATGCTTCTTCATAATTCTACACCACATTGCTTTTCGTTTTTTAAAGTAGATAGTTTATCTGGTAGAAATTGCCATTCCCATGAACACACATCTGTCAGCTCTCAAGCTATCCTGCTCCAACCTGGCTGTCAGCTTGTTGGACCGCCCCCTTCCAGACCCGTGCAAGTGTGTGTCAGGCGAAGGGCTGGGTGCCCAGGCCATCCCCTGGAGAGCAGGGTCTCTGGTCCTCAGGGGCTGGTGGTGGAAAGAGGAGTGGCACTGACTCAGGCTTGGCTTTTAGGTGAGAAAGTGTGATCCAGAGCGAGGAAAACGGATGAGGGGTGGCGTGCATTTCCTGCTTGTGCTATGTATCCATGGCTCTTGGTGAGCTGCACACAGACCTCGAAAGAAACAAGTAGCACACTTAAAAATGAGCTTGTGCCTTTTCCCCCCAATATAAAGTTCTCCTGGGAAGACAAGAGCATAGATGGTCAATGCATTTTACTGTTAAGACAGACAATAGAGTAGCTCAGCCTCCTGGGGACACTCCTTAGCTTCCCAGCCTCTGTCTTCCACTTTTCCTCTTCTGTGTTTCCCCTGGCTGCCTGGGCATCCCTCTGACCTCGCTGCCCAGGCTGCTGACTTTGCGCTTACACCCTCTGCAATAAGACAGCCTGCAGGGTGGTTGACTCGCACCCTGCTTTATCCAAAAGCCATCTCAAAGCCACCATGTCCAAGTGACATGCTTGTGGCAACACGCCTCCTTCCTCAGTCTCCCATTTTATTGACTGATCACTCCCATGACTGGAACAGGCCCCGGGCATTCTCTGCTCTGCAGTGTCGTCCTTGCCCCATGGCCAACCACTTGGAGCCGCCTTCCAGCAGGGTTGAGGCAGTGCTCCTGGCCACGTCCTGACGCCTCTTCTCCCTCTGGAGGACGGTGTGCTCTCCTGTCTGGTGACTGCAGTTCTCCCGTCTTCCATCCTGGGGACCAGCAGTGACCCAAGGCTCCATCTGTTGATGTCACTGTCACTCCCCTGCTCAAGTCCTGGCGGCTCCCGTCTTCCGCTGTCACGTCCCGTTTCCTGTTCAGCATCCGCGGAGGATGTCACCGGCATGTCCCCGTGCCTCTCCTCTGGCCACCAGCGGCCCACGCTGCCCCTTCCTCACTGCCCCAGGGTGCTGGCATGGCGCCCCTCCTTGGCAATGCCAGCGTGTCCCTGCCCCAAATTCGCACCCGCTGTGCCCTGTGAGGAGCGCTCACCCTGCAGTCCAGCCCCGCCGCTGCCCTTCCCCAGGCTCCACTCCAGCACCACATGCCAGAGACCAGGAGGGATGGAAGGGACTCGAGGAGGAGAAGGTGGGAAGATGCAGCGCGTGTTACCACGTTTCCTTGCTTTCTATTCACATCTTATCAAACCCTTGAGAACTGAGGCCACTTTGGTGGGGGGCGGGCAAGAAAGAAAGCAAAGTACAGAGAAGAGGTCCTTGCTGAAACCAAGGGGAAGCTGCGACAGGGCCTCCCTTTCAGGCCTTCCCAGGAAGGGTGAGGGGAAGGGGAAGGGGAAGGAACCCAGACCCGCCTCCCCCGCCTGCTCATCCTCAGGCACAGGTGGCCTCTGGAGGTCTTGAGTTGAGTCTGCATTTGTCTGCTTCACTCACGGGAGCATGGGCTGCTGGAGCGCGCAGGCCCTGTCCACCACGGGTCCAGGGTCTAGAGCAGTGCCGGGCCCTCAGGGCACCTGACCTGCCCGCTCAACATCAATGACAGCACCCTATCGCCATCCTGGGCCACGTGGCGGATCTGGGGAACTGTTTCCTCGTGTTCTGTCTGCCGCAATGACTCCAGGTGACTCAGAGTCTCCTGGGGGACAGAAAGCAGACTCCCCAGGTCAGAGAATGGGAGGAGATTTTTATTTTATATTCTGTGTATTTTTTTATGTAAACAATCATGTTAAAAACAAGTAATGACAATTTTCCCATTTTTCCCAATATGAACACATTCTACTTCTTTTTTCTATTTTCTAAAAAATTTTTAGACTGCATTTTGATTTATTGCGCACAATTGGGGTACAACTTTTCATCTCTATGGTTGGACATAGTGTAGGTTCACACCATTCATGCAGTCGTACATGTACACAGGGTGACGGTGTCTGTCTCACTCCACCATTTTTCATACGTGAGAAGTGTCACATTCACTTCCCTGAAGCTTGTGCATTTCACGGTTACCACTTAGTGATATTTTTAGTTTTCTCCTGTTTGTGCTCCTCCCCGGGCCACAGACCTTGCAGCCCATGATAGACGCTGGTTTGCACACTGAGCTCCTATAGCCCCGGGGTGGCTCTGCACGCCCCCTGGGAGCTGCCAGGGAGGACGAGGGTTGAGGTAGGTGGAGCCTAAGGCTGCTGTCCCGAGGGTCATGCCACTAACAGAGACCAAAGAGGCTTGTGTCTCTCCACGATGTCGGAACGTATTGGATAGCAGTGAATTCACAGGCTGCCCCACTTTCATCGTGGCCGTTCACTGTGGGTCACCTGGTTGTCGTGAGCTGGGCAATCCCAGGTTTTTAGTCCTGCCTTAACTTCTAACATCTGTAAATACTCACGTCAACAGCACACGTCACACAGCGATGTTCCTCGGTCACAGAAGGTAAGGGAGGGTACGGCAGCCTCAGGGTTCAGGAGGCTGAACTGAGGGCCCAGGGGGAGGGCAGATACCAAGGTAGGTGGCCAGACAAGGTGAGGACCAGCCAGGCACGCGTTCAGGGCACAGAGCTGTCAGAGTGCAGGAACTCATCCCAGGCCAGGGTCCAGACAGGGGGCAATTCAGAGTGACAGCCTGGAGTGGCAGCTTGGAATGGGCTGTGAGAGGTTGTCACAGCCGGGAGAAACCCTGCTCAGCTGATACCAGGGACAGAGATTCGGAAGGTCCTCGCCGTGGTGACTTCCCTGCTGCTCGTGAGCAGGGTTTTGCCACTGTGGGTTTGGCATGCCCACGCAGCCATGAGCCTCTGCTCAGTTCAGTACGGGGCCATCTTACTAGGGACTTCTCAGTCCGTGTCTTAGGGTTGGGCAGGCGGCTGGTGGCATTGTACAAACCAGGCGTGGAGTCATTCCACCTCAGCACTTCCGCTTTACAACACAGAAACTCAGGGTGGGCTCAGCCTGAGGCCCCTGTTCCAGATACCGGGAGTCCCTTGGAGCAAGCCCGGCTGCCCCACAGCTGGCTTCCTCCCTTTCCCAGGTGGTTCTGCACTGACTGTCCTTCTCTGTGAGGTCTGAGTCGATGCTGTGCGATTCTAAGTCTCAAACAAAAAATGTGAACACCATTAATCTTGGACTTGGCTAAGAAAATCCCAGATGCTTCTATGTGATTCTGAACTTCGAGTGCCCCTGAAGATACTTCAAATTAGAATGTTTCCTCCCACAGGGGTGGCCTGGTGCATTAAAATCCAATTAATTATGTAATGCCATTTCACAAATAATTTATCTTTGCTTATTTGTGCTAAAATCAAAGGGGCCATGCTAGTACCCAAAACAAAACAAAATAAGAAACCCAAGCATGCCTCTACCCTCTCTCCTAGAAATTAAAAATTAAGTGCAGCATGTGGGATAATGTAGTAGCTAACTCGAACTCTTTAAACCAGGGGAGTGAAGACTGGCACCGGTGTGGAGACTGTGGGCTTTAATGTATTCATCATGGCAGTTTTTAGTTAGGACACAATCCTGAGCTCCCTGGGTGCCAGGTAGAGTCTGTCTTAATACGTGTCCCATTGCTATCATAAAATACCCGAGGCTGGGAAAGGTATAAAGAAAAGTGGAGTATCTGGTTCAGTTTTTGAGGCTCAGAATCTATCTATTCAGCTTCTGGTAAGAGAGTCTTATGGTGGATGGGATCATGCGGGAGCATGTTCAAGAGGGAGAGATGGCATGGTGACACAGGGAGGCAGAGGGGGAGGGGGCCAATCTTGCTCTTTTATAATAACCCTTTCATGAGAATCATGGGGACCCTCCAGAGCTACACTAATCCCTGATGCCCCCCACTGGGCTCACGTCCTGAAGGTCCACCAACTTTCCCTCCACCATGCTGGGGACCAGCTTCCCACCAAGAGCCATGGGCCCTCAGTCATCCATGTGCAAGCCACAGCGAGGTCACCACGATTCGGACTAGGTGCTCCCCTGTGAAGCCGAGGCCAGGAGCTTGGTGGACACAGACCTTGGTTGATGTGCTCTCTTCATTTACCGATGCACCTATTTAAGCGGGATGATCATCTTTCATTGATCAATAGCCCTGCTTTGTTTGCACCACAGAAAATGCCACTATCCACCCTCTAAATAGTGTGAAATTGAAATTTAAAATAGTTAACTCTAGAAAAATACAATGATTGAAAAATGATGCTTCAGCATATTATGTGTATGTGTGCGTGTGCTTGAAATTTAATGCTTCAAAACTGTTGCCATTCCTGAAATAAATAAGCAATAAAAGCCCATCGACTTACCAGTTGCGGCTGAGATTGTCACGATGTCCTCAGAGTCCACTTCGTGTTCTGCATCGTCCAGACCTGTCCTGTGGGGACGCGCTGACCGGCCATTCCTAACTCGGCAGGTGCTGTTTTCTCTCCCCCCTGCACGCAAGAAAATCAAGTGTTACTCATGTACGGGCAAAATCCGGAAAGTAGAGGATCATAAAAATGATTAATTCAGAGGCATTTTGTTGTCACACACCCTCAGCGCTTCCGTGCCCAGATGAACACTCTGTGATAGTTTTTCTATCACATGAGACCTGTCGTGGCCAGTTTTCTGGACTTCATTGATCTGCTGCCTTACCTGCCCGGCCCGTGAGCCCCTGAGTGGCTCAAGCCCACTTTCATGCCACAGAGCTCGGGGTCCCTACCTCAAAATTCACACGTGGTCAGGACTGTGGGGCGGGTGGTCAGCTGTTTGCAAGCATGGCCAAGGGGAGGTTTTCCTGGCTCAAGGAGGAGGGGTTCAGGAGAGTCTGGAGACAGAGCAGGGAGAACAGGGGCCTGAGCCATGGGGAGACTTTGGAACGGGCTGAGGTGAGGCTGAAAGGGCAGAAACTAGAGGCCGAATTGGGTCCAAAGGAGGGAGGCTGTGCAGGAACTGCGGGGAATGCGGCGTGTGAGATCCACCCTGGACAGGACGGGCCACAGCAGGTGGAGCCAGGGACTGGGTTCAGGAGCAGGTGGGGAGGAAGGCAGGGATTGGAAGAGGAGGCCTGCTTCTGGGAGGGGGGCGAAGGAGAGGTGGATAGAACAGGGAGAGAGGCGCTGGCGCGACCCACCGCCCATGTCTGCTGTCGGAGGCAGGAGCTCGGGCAGCGGCAGAGCAGAAGTGGCTTCTGGTCGCCTCTGGACTTCAGGTGCCCACTGATGCTGTCCTTCCCCGGGGTGCTCTCAGCCCTCCCTGGGCTGAGGTCATCCTGTGGACGCCATGACCATCACATACGTACACATCCTAAGGCCCAGAGAGGGGCACTGCCGGGCTCATTGAAGCTCATGAGAAATAGCAGCACAGATAAAGGGCACACTGTGTGGCCCCAGATGACAACAGAGGGAAAGAAAGATGGAGGCGTGCAGGAGGGAAATGCAGAGGATGAAGAACTTCCCGAGGGCCAGTCACCTGCTGGAGTCTGCGCACAGTTCTGGCCTAGAACTGGCGATGACGCAGGGAGCGTCGCCTCCCCTCTAAGCTGAGGACACAAGTCTGAGGAGGTGGACTAGGGCGCCCGAGGGCCAGAGCTCAGAGCGGGGGGCCTCTGAGTCACTGCACTCTCCTCCCCGGGAGGAAAGTCTTCACTTTGGAAAGAGCCAACAATGTCCAGTTCTTCTAATGTCCCTGTGGCCAGTACTAATCAAAGGCAGGTTGTCAGCGCAGCCTCAGGGATTTTGCTCTTGGACACCCTGCCTGTCCTCCGAGCCCTTCCTCTGGACACAGCCTCCTACTGTAATGTCACGATGGAACTCTATCGACAACGGAGGCATCTGATCAACAGTGTGACCAGCTGTGTGTGTAGCTGCTCCTGGTGCAGAATCGGGGCCTCCTCATGGGAACTGGATTTAATTCCTGATCCTTCTGCAACTGCAGAAGAGAGCTCAGGATGCCTCTCCTCTTGGTGCCTCCTTGACTTGCCTTCAGTCCTAGGGCATTTATGGAAACCTCAAGGGGAAGAGGAGGCCGCACCCAAACTCCTCAGATTGGCAGGTTGGCCCTTGTGAACTGCTAGGAAATTGCCAAGTGCTCTCAAGATTTCTGTCTCAGCCAACGGGCTGTTTACCCCGGAGGTTCAAATCCTTCCAGTCTTGGGAAACACAAGTGATCCTTGGCTGACCAAAACCCTACAAAGTTATTCTGAAAATCATTTTGAAACCTCCCGTGGTTATGGGAGGAGAGCCAGACCCCAACATTGTGTGTGAAGAGGCAGCTGGGGTGTGAACTTACTGCGATCCAAACGTCCCACCCGCCCTCTGAGCAGCGCCGTCTGGAAACGGGTACATGCCTGGAAGGAGCGGGGCCAAAGCAGGCTTGGTTCTGTGGGCTCCCTGTGGCCGAGCCGGCGTGGTCCACTGCCCTCTGGTCATGCGTGTTCAGGATGCAATCACTCACTTGTTGACGAATCTGAGCTGAGCCCCGGCTCTGTGCTGAGCTGTGTGGGCACAGAACACAATGCTGGGCAGAAGCCAAGACGCCTCTCACACTCGAGGACCTTGGCGTCTAATGAAGGAAATACAGAAGGAATGACAGAACGACGCGGCTCCCAGTGGGAAGGGATTTGAAGAGAATGGTAACCAGACTCTGAGCACGTCCAACAAGGATCAGATCTCACCTGCGGGTCTGGAGTAGGTGTCTCTGGGGAAATGTTTCAGCTGAGGTTTGGAAAACACAGACCATTTCATGGACCTTTGGGACCGAGGAAGAGCCAGGATGAGGAGGGCCAACCTGTGGGAGTGTGTGGGTGCCCACACGTGGCCTGCTGAGCAGTCAGAGAGCTCGCTGGGTTTAGTTCTTCACCAGCTTTGCTCGGCTTGCCGCACCTCTGTCTGCGAAGCGGGGAGGAGCCCCAGCAGATGCCCCGACAGGTGCAGGGAGGAGCCCCTTAGCCAAGTGGGATCCAGACCTTTCTCCAGATCATCCTCGACGCTGGTTTGACTCTGCCAGTCACCTGCTTCTTTATCTTTTTACTCAAAGTCAACTGATGAGCGCTCTCCTGTGAGTTTTGCGCTCTGTCCCTGACGGGCTGTGCTGCCTTTGGTTCTCTTGCTCCACCTGCCATCCTGACTCCCTGTATGGCAGCACCTATCCTAACCCTCCTGTCCTGTTGGTGGCTCATGCAGAGAACCACACACGAGTTCTAACTTGCAGGATGCACTGGTGACAGCTGGAGGGAGACGGGAGCAGGTCCTGAGAGAAACACGGTGCCCCATCTGTGAGTTCCTCCACTGCCCGCTCAAATCTCAGTGGCGCTGAGTCACTTTCACCATATTTGCCCAGCTCCCTCTTCCTGTGGATTATTTTTACCTGGGAAGTCTGTGCTCCAAGAGCTTGTAATAAAAAACTGCAGTTCTCTTCTTTGTTTTGCTTCGCCTGGGCTGCGAGGGGGGACACACGAGCCGAAAGTAAACTTAACAGGGAACCTGGGTTTGTTTCCCGAGCAACATTAACTCAGTCTTACAGAGGGGAAAGACCCCGGGGCCATTGTGCATGCACGCCCAACCCTGCAGGGCGACGCGACATGCTGAGGACAGTGCTTCAGAACAGAAGCTGAGCCATTGGCCTTGGCATCTTCCCTCTCTGAATCCACCCGCCCTCATGGGCCTTGCCCTGCAGCCGATGCTCACGCTCTCTGCAGGAAAAAATGGGGGTGGAGGAAGAGCTGGTGTTGGGACTCCCCCAGGCGAGCACCTCAGCCAGGCAGGGTGTGCTGTGCAAGGTGGTTTGTAACATCCAGGGCTGCGAGGCTGGTCCCGCTGTTCAGGTGTTCGGGCCTGGAGCACTGGAGAGCAGGAGCGGAAGTTTGTTCTCACCTCACACTGTCCTGAACACCCCACCGGCACCAGGGCAGCTTCACTCAGAACCCTGGAGACACACCATCCGCATTTATCCACTGGGATGCTTTGCCCTTGAGACGCTTAGGTGGAACTCTCATTTCCACACACAGGACGTCTCATGGGCACGTTCTGTTGGGAGGCTTACAACACAGCAGTGTTTCCAGGGTTCTTGTGATGGGCTGCCAAGATGTAAATCTACTAGCCCTGAGTCCTGGAGCCTCTCTGCCTCAGTTTTCTCATCCATCAAATGCTCACAGCCGTACTGCGACTGCGGGCTGTAGAGATGGTGAAGGAAGACATCTGGGTGGAGCTCTGAGAACAGCACCCTGAGCCTTACAGAAGCGCTCAGTGTGTGTCCGACCACACTCTTCCGCCCATTTGCCCAGGAAGATGAAGCACTTGCCAGGTCTTTGCAGCCCTTTGGGGAAGATTTTGCAACAGCTCACAAAGGTCCACATTTCCCCAGCTCATTCCACGAGACTTGGACCTTTAACCATGTGGTGGGGCAGAGGCTTGGGAACCTGGAGGAGAAGAGAGTGTGGAGGGAGGAGGGAGGAGGAGGAGGAAGAGAGGGAGGAGGAAGAGGAGGAGGAGGAGGAGGAGCTGCTGCCCAGGAGTCCAGCGACCCTAGAGCTGCCTGCAGGCTGGACCCCCAGACCTCCTTCCTCTGTCCCAGCCAATGCTTCTCCCTCCCAGGGACTGGAGACTCTGCTTGGACTAAGAGTCCTTTTATCCCAGATCCCCAGGGCCAGAGTTGAAACAGCTCCGCAGTGTGGACTTCCCCCAGGAGGTGTGCAGCGCTCTTCCTACATGAGAAAACGCAGCAGCCCAGGAGCCCTGGTGACAGGATGGACTGGCACCTGCATGGGTGTGGGGACACGAGGGGAGATTCCATTTCAGACTTAAGGTCAAGCTCAGTGAAGAAACAGAGGCCTGGCTTTTCCCTGCCTTTCTAAAACATTTGCCTGGCAAGTTTAGGAAATTAGAGGGCATGGTGTTCACTCCAGAAGGCAACATTTAGGACCAAAATTGACTAAAGGAACAAAAGCCACCCGTCCCTTTTGACGGAGGATGAGTGACACTTCATTGAGGTGTGGTTGATGCTGTGTGTGTGCACATATGTGCTTATGCATGTGTGTGCGCGTGTGTGATGTATGTATGTGTTTGTGTGTGTGCATGTGTGTGCACGTGTGATGTATGTATATGTGTGTGTGCACGTGTGCATGTGTGTGCGTGTGTGTGCACGTGTGCATGTGTGTGTGTGCGTGTGTGTGCATGTGTGTGTGCGTGTGTGTGCACGTGTGCATGTGTGTGTGCGTGTGTGTGCACTTGTGCTGTGGCTTCCCTCGCGCCTCATGATGACCGTAGGGAGGAGACTGATTCATCTTGCCTCCTCAGATTCTAGGACAGCGTCTGCACGGAGATGGTGAGAACCTCTGTGTACATGGACGAGAGACGGTGTATGACCTCCTTGCCTCTTTCTTGCTGGGCACGGGGCCCCTAGGAGGGGACCTCCCATGGAGTCCTCCTTTTCTTCTCTCCCTGGGCCTCCAGCCTTCCCCACTTCTCCCTCCTCAGTTCTATCCTGGTCCTCCCCGAGGATCCTGAGGTTCACAGTGATTTCCAGGTTCAGATGAGAGGAGCAGATGGTCCAGGAAGCCCTGGCCAAGGCGACCCTCTCCCCACATCCACCAAGTGAGTGGACTGGAAGACTCATCCTTCAAAGGCCGTCCCTTCCTCCTCCTCCAGCTGCTGAGGAGGGAGAGGGCAGCCCTGTGCCAGCCCCGTCCAGTCAGCGCTCCTTCACCTGCTTCACGTCTTCCCCGTGCTGGTTCCCTAATTGTGGGAGGTTCCTGTGGTACCTTTTCAAACCCTCTTCTAGTGCTGGCCACTGGTATTCCTCAGATTGGACCAGATCTGGCTTCTTCTTATAAAGAGCAAGGTTTGCAAAATCCAGACACTGCCATGCATGTTAATGGCCAGTAATGGCTCATGATTAAGTCGTAATTCATTAAGAAGATGGTGATTATTTGATTGGTGCCTGAGGCTAATCAGGTAACTGAGGCTACTCAGCTAGTTCCCTTGCTCTTCCCTGGTACCTAAGACATCTTGATGGGATGTCCACTCTATAGGAAACTTGCAGTTTCTTATTTTTATTTTTTTGGTACCAAGGATTGAACCCAGGGGCACTTAACTACTGAGCCACATCCCCAGCCCTTTTTAAAAAAAGTTTTATTAGAGACAGGATCTCGCTGAGTTGCTTAGAGCCTCATTTAAGGCTGGTTTCGAACTTGTGATCTTGCTGCCTCAGCCTCCTGAGTTGCTGGGATGACAGGCATGCTTTAATTTTTGAATTTGTAAAACTAAGTGATGGTGAGAGTCAAAGAAACAGAGAAATGAAGTCATAGATCAACATGCATTTTACATTCTCTTTCCTGACTTTGAAGAACCCTTGCTGATGTCAAGGGGAGCAAAGAAAGAGGCGCATGGAGTTTGGCTTTGGTTTCGTGGTCTTTTTCTCAGGTTGCCCACTTGGTCTGGAAGTTGTGTTACCCCAGCAGCCTTGGTGTAAAGACCGGAGGCTGTGTGAAGAGCAGATCCGAGAGTCAGTGGCCCAGGCCCCGCTGTGAGCTGCTCCCTCCTGGCGTCTCCGCTAGGAGACGCATCCTGCTCTGCTGCCCTTCAGGCGTTAACTCAGTTATGAACTGTTGGGTCTAAGTGATCATCAATCCCATTCGACAGGTGACGAGGCAGTGGCTCATGTTGGCTAGGTGATCTGTCCAGGTTTGTACAGCGAGTGTGTGTGAAACCAGGGCTGCAACCAGTGGCCCACACCGTCAGCTACACACAGAGAGTCTCCTCGTTAAACACACAGGTAACGGGATTGGATTTGGGCTTTGGCCCAAGTCGCAGTTTCTTGCTGGTTGGACCTTGAAGCCGTCTTGAGATTGTGGTTACAAATATTAGATGTTTGCATTTCCTGTGACAGTCCAGTTAAATCATTCTGGCATCCTTATGGATTTTCCTGGGATATTCTATAGTTTGTACTTTTCAGAATATCGATCTGGGTTTTATGACAATTGTAATTTATTTTTCTTTTTTAAAACCAATACATATCTTGCGATCCTTTTGATAGTGGAATGTGAAGTTTTACCTAATCAGGGAGTTGATGTTGTCTGTGTATGACATTGTGACTCTGTGACTCAGTTTTCAAGATTTATCTCCTCTCAGGAACTGGGCCACCTAGCTTGTTTGTGGGCTAACCACGGCTCCTCACATGTCCCCATCTGAAAGACTCGGGCCTGGGGCTATGGCTGCAGCTCAGGGGTGGAGTGCTTACTGGGTCACAGTCCTGGCTTCCACCCCCAGCACTAGAGAGAAAGAGAGAGAGAGAAGGAAAGAGAGCGAGAAGGAAAGAAAGAAAGAGAGGGAGGGAGGTGGGGGGAGAGAAAGGGAGAAAGGATGAGAGAGGCAGGGAGGGAGGGAGGGAGGAAGGGAAGGGAGAACTGACCGAGGAACCAGAGGCTAGGAGTGTTTTGCAGAGGGAGGCCCCTGAGGCTGGGACTGAGGCTTAGGTTCAATCTCGCCCCTGAACCCCGCCTGCTATTTCACTAGAGCTTCCTTCCCAGGTTTCTTGAGGTCGTACCCCTTGGTATTGTCAGCGAATGGCTTATGGTATCTTTCAAAACAATTACACGAACACAAACCAGGTTTTATCTCGTCAAGTCGATGTCACGGGCACGCCTCTCCAGTGCGACATTGGCCCGGCCTTGCTGGTACTTGGGTTTGATGTTCGGGAGCAGATGGCCTAGCGTGTGGCAGAGAAGGAATTTGGAGGTGGAAGCCTTCAGGAGGGGCAGGTCCTCAGTCGCTCCTGTCCCCAGAATTATCCCTCTGAGTAACTGCTCTGTGCCCTTGGTGGAGGAAAACAAGAACCAAATAGAAATAAGCTACTGGTGTTAATGATGGTGGGATTTTTTTAGAGGTTTATTTTTAGCTTTTGTTTTGAAAAGAGCATATCTGAAAAGATCATTGAAAGCAGGGTCCGTGTCTAAGAGAACAGAGAATCTGTGCAACTGGATAACAGTTTCTTTAAAATCATGTCAAAGCTCTCACCCTTTCTCTCCCTCCCCGGGCCTTCCTTCCTTCCTCTTTCCTTCCTTCTTTTCCTTTCCTTTCCCTCCCTCCCTCCCAATCCTGGGGCCATTTGGCACACTGGCAAACCACATCGGGAGTGAATGGAGGAACTGCACATTCTTCTCATTAGGACAGTGGCTGTTTTCTCTTTCGCACATAAACTTGATTTGGATGCGGCTTGGAGGAGTTTACTTGACTAATTAATGATGCGTATTGATGAAGCCAGATTTGTGTGTTTAATCCCTATGTGGGCCACTTCATTGTTTTTTCTGTGCTGACTGATTCCACTCCCAGTCCCCCAGTCCAGGGTCTTGCTGGCCGCTGGCCCGTAGGGAGGCTCCCGGAGGACGCTGCCACTGAGTCTCTTACTGGTGGAGCAGCGCAGTGCCGGGTCCCCGGGGCCAGCCTCCTCAGAGGCCAGTTCCCTGCTGCTCTAACCCCCTGTGAAGTACCCCCGGATTGGGCCCACCTGGAGCACAGCCAGTGTGTGGCACTCTGTGTCCACCCCTCAGGAATCCACCTGGGCGTCGAGATTGCAGGGACTGTTTTCCTGCTCCCCAGGTAGGAGAGAGGGGGATGCAGGCTGTTTGGCACCGAGGTGCCCTGGTTTGACCACACCCCCAGGAGCCGTGGAGCTGGGCAGTCTTGACCTTCAAGGACTCTCGCTCTTCCTATGGAAGGTGGGGCTCTGAGCAGCCAGTCTCTGCCCCATAGGGCTGTTTTAAGGACAAAGGAAAATAATCCTTAAAAGCACCAGCACAGCGCCCTGTAAATACTGAACGCTCAGAGAAATGTTAAGATGATTAATGTGTTAATTTCCATCTCAGGGGAAGGAAAATGGAGATGCAGTAGGTGAAATGATGTATCAAATCATTTGGTGCTGGGTCTGGGAGAATGAAACATCGTGATAGATTCTGTGTAAAGGTTAACTTTCTCTGCAGAGAGGCATTGAGATAATTGGCTAAACAACATATTTAATGTATGGGGAACAAATGGAAAAGCAAAGTCAGATCTGTTAAAATTTCACTTTTATTTTAAAACTTTTGGCAAGAATCACACATGACAGAGTCCCCGGGTTTCCTCTGGCAACAGAGCAAATCTGAAGAGCCCTTGGTTTGTAACAGATCACTGACCAACTGGAGCTCATGGCGCATTGGGGCCTGCTCTGCGGGCCTTCTCCCTGCTGAGAAGGGGTGAGGAACCTTGGCCCGGGCCCCCAGGAGGACCAGCAGCACTGTGCATCCCAGAGTGCTCCCATTCCACAGCTGCTTCAGATGCAGGGTCACAACCGTACATGGCGAAAATCTAAGGGACCAAGAAGTCCCTGAAAATCGGCCTAAGACGGTCATGCAAGGCCAGTGTAGACATGGCTGCCCCCCTTCTGGATCCACAGCACCGATCAACTGCTGGCTGATGGCACTGGATCCAAGGGGCTGCTGCACAGTTTCACGGATGGCATGGCATTGCTGCTGTCCCACCCTCTGCTCCACTGGTCACGTTGCTGCTGTCCCACCCTCTGCCCCCTGGCCTCTTACAGAGCTGCTCGTGGCCCAGGAAGCAAACATTCCTCCCCTTGAGTACCTTGGACATTTTTCAGGAAAGGAGTCTTTCTCTCAAAGAACCAGAATCTTCTTCTTGTTATTGAAATTTTATAACTTGTTGAAAAAAAATATATTTCCAAAGAAAATCTTCCAAAAGAAAACATACAATCTGATGGTATCGTTCCTGCAGATTCATCAGTGAAAAAGGAGCCCTCCCTCTGCAGGCAGTGTGGGCAGAGGTCCTCGGGGTCCGTGCTTGTAATTGTAGGGGGAGTTCTGTGTCACTTGAGCTGGAAAGGACTCTGGGCCTGCGATGCGACCCTTCCTGCCATGGAGCTGAGAAGCAGGCTTGGAGCATGCGATCCCTGCCCGTCACTTCTTCCCTTGCTGTGTCTCTGCTTCTACTTCACGTTTAGCTGCAGAACGGTATTTTCTCTCGGTCATCTGATGCCCTCTGCACACGCCCCTGGGCCTGTGTGGTTCCTCTCTCTCCTACCTCACGGTGGCCAGGCCTGCCTGGTCCTGACAGATGTCAGTGGTCCATCTGACCAAGGCGCCATTTCACTTCACGTGGTCCCCTGGTGTTCTTGGTGTCCTGCCATGGGCCTGGCTCAGTTTAGATGTTTAATAAGGTTTTTTCCCAGGTGGAAAGCTATGTCACAATTTTTATTTTTTATATTTTAAATTAGTAGGGACATTGTTATGGTCTTCCAGGGCCTGAGGTTTGTAGGAACACAGGCAATGACAGAACAACCAGGATTTCCCATTTAAATCTGAGCAAATACCCAAAATTAGCAAATATGCTTTTCTCATTCGGCAAAGTCACACCTCTATGAAAAAATGAGAGGAATTACGGGAACTGTTGGATTTCCATGGGGAGGAGACTGCTAATGACAGCACTTACCTTGGGGAGTAGCTCTGGCTCGATGGGGGGAATGAAGTCTGAGCACTGGGCTGGCTGGCTGGTGAGGAGTCCTCCTCAGTCCAGGAAGATCAGCGGAGCCAGGAAACCTTACCCGGGAGTTTCAGGGCCAGGGCTGGTGCTGCCTGCCCACCTCGAACTTCTTGGAAGAGCCTGAAAATATTCCACATATCTTAGGATGGTGGTAAGGAATAGCTGAGTCTCCATGGGAAAAGCTGAGCACTGTAAGATCCTAATCATGGTTAGCAATGGCAACATCCAATATTATTCAAACGCTACTCATGCGTGTGTGTGTGTGTGCGCGTGCACACATGTGTGTGAGAGTGTGTGTATTCTCACATCTGCAAAGCAGCCCTAAGAGAAAGTTGCTACTAATCACATTAACAGCAAAGAAAGTAAAACAGAGATATTAAATAACCTGTCCTAACACAAATCAAGTGATAGAGAGGGTTGGACCTCCAGGTTTGCCTTTCTGTCCTATGACCTCCTTGCTCTCAGTACTACTGGTTTACAAAAGGGGGTAAGAGGGGGAAGGGGGTGTCCGTTGGAGGCTGATTCCATTGGGCCGCAGGTAGGACAGTTTAACTACCTAGTATGTTACATGGTATTGCCACTGAGCATATGTATTCATCTAATCTAGGGCCCTAGAAACTCTGTTTAGGTACTTCAGTTGTTTCAGGAAGCCACTGAATTGAAGGCAAATGAAGTCATGAAAGGAAGGGGTAGGAACTGTCCTGGGCTCAGGTTCACCTCGCTGGTACAATCTCAGGTGTGTTCAGGGAGTGATGCCCAGTCTCAGGTGTGTGTGGGAAGTGATGCCCAGTCCCAGGTGTGGTGTGGGAGGTGATGCCCAGTCTCAGGTGTGTCCGGGAGGTGATGCCCAGTCTCAGGTGTGTCCGGGAGGTGATGCCC
>JAJEJO010000806.1:578782-626417 GCA_020662805.1 Glaucomys volans
AGGTGATGCCCAGTCTCAGGTGTGTCCGGGAGGTGATGCCCTGTGGCTGTGTTCAAGGTGCTCGCTCTTGGTAAATGTTTACATGTACTTTCTTGAGTGAAAGCCGAGCCATAGGAGGAACACCTTTTGAGTTAGGAAGAGTCTGTCTTACTGAAACTTCGAGAAACAGGAGGGGAAAGAAAGGTTAGGTAAGGTGCACTTGTCCTGCAGGGATTGCCCAGGTTTATTTTTAGCACACCAAATATCAGTGCATTGATACTGCTGTGGGATCCCCACCGCTTTCCTCTGACGGGACCTGGTACTGGAGGCTCAGGTTTCTTTACCCTGAGAGTCTCTAATTCCCACGTGGTCAAATGGAAGCACGAGTGATCAGAACATTTGGGGTCCGTGTGGGTTGGGTCCATGGCCCATCGTCTCCCCCTGGGATGCCCCCCCTGGAGCAGAAAGCACGGGAACAGGTGGATGCCGACACGTCTCTCTCCTCCCCTGGCCTGGCCCCTTATCCTACTGGGATCACCAGGAAGGAGTCATGGGGCTTCTGGTACGTGGCATGGGCTGAGTGGAGAGGGTGGGACAAGCTGGGCCTGGATGTGGCAGCGAGCTCGGGTGGGCAGCTCCCACTCACGCCTCAGCCTATAGACTCAAGGCCACGGCGGGCAGGGTGGGCTGGAGGAGCGCAGGCGGTGAGCAACGTTGGCTGCAGCTTCCTCGAGGAACCCAAAGAAGCTGCTTAGTCAGGCCCGGCGCATCCGCCAGGCAGCCTCCCAGCCCTGCAGGTGCCGACCTTCTGCAGAGAGGATGGTCACCCGCCCCAAGGCAGCTCTGAGGACACCAGCAGGGGAAGGAGGGTCCTCTCTCTGTGGCAGCTGGAAGGAAGCTCTGCAGCCTGGAGTTGCCCCAGAAAGCTCCAGAGGGTCACTTCTGTCCGGGTCCTCGTAGCTCCTGGGGGTCACCACCCGGGAACAGAGGTGGCCCTGCCAGAAGGGGAGAAAAGGGATCTCAGGGCATCGTCAAGCTGGCCAGAGGAGCAGCGCTCGCCCAGGGCCTTGACACTGGAAGGCAACGTGAAGCCAAGGGGTCAATTATTAGGAGAGAGCACCAAGCAGGGAGCTGTGGGCGAGGCTTCTATGGCACCCAAATCCCAGCTCCTGTGTGAAGAGGAACCGACTTGTCTCGGGGAGACTTGTCACTTATTCTGAGAGGAGCTCATGTTCTAGGGCAAAGCCACATTTTCCTTGTTGTAGGAGAGCAAATACCCAAACTTGGGGCCATAAGTGAGACCTCATGAGTACAATATCAGCTCATTATCCTGACACTAAATCCCCAGATGCTGGGCATGAGGTTGATGCCAAAGGCCACTTAAGTGAGAGGCCCTGGCTTATGCATACAAGACCACCGTCGTTCCTGCAGTTGGCTTTACTATATAGAGCATGAGCAGGCTAAAAAATGCTTTTTATTAAGTTGACAGTTCTGATTGTCACCAACTTGAAAAGATTGGGTATTCATAGTCCCTTCTGTAGGTGAAGAAAGGGGATCGGGTGTGGACGCTCAGCGAACCCCGCACACCGGATCCCTCTGCAGCTGGCTCCTCCCATCGCCCCAGGACTGACAGCTGGGAACCCGCCCCAGTTACCTCCAGCTGCCTCCTGGTGACACCCTTGTCGCCCTTGTCGTTGGGGGTTATCCTGAGGCACAGGGAGGTGTAATGACTGCTTCACGGCATGTTCAGAACTAGCGATTTTACAGTGACAGAGCTGGGGACTGCGGGGGCGGCGCCAGGGCTCTCCATGTATTTCCGCACACTGAGAAGTTTAGCTGTGAAAATCCCCGCTTTACAGAAGTGGGCACGGAGGCACGGAGACGGCTTTCCCAAGGTCAGGCAGTAAGTTCAGCCCTTCCTCGGTCTGTCCTAGGGGGCTTGGATACTCAGCACGGTGTCACCGGCTCCGCTGTCAGTGCCATTCCCTTGGGATTGCTGGACTTAGAGGAGCAGTGATTATTTCATGCCATGGGGAAGCACTGCTCTCTGCCAGGACGCCTGGGTGCGCGTCCCCAGCCTGCCACCATGAGCTGCGTTTCCAGATCTTGCTTTCCTCGTCTGCAGAACTGAAGTTTCATGCTCTGTAGGTAATTCCTCTGGCTCCTCAAGAGTGAAGTGGGGTCATTCTAGTAAGCACTTTCTCTCGAGGTCCTCGCAGGTTTTCCTTTCCTGCCCTGAGATCTGAAGACCCTCTCTGGGCTTCTAAAACCCTGCAAGCCTCTCCTGGTTGCCTTAGAAAAGCTGAATTTCCGAGATGACTTGGACAAGTGCTTGCGCTGTGCGGAGACCCCAGGAATGTGCAAAGCTCCAGTTCTCACGATGCTGCCTGTGGCAACTGGGGCATCTGACAGCCCTGGCCACTCACAGGACACTGACAGGTGCTGGGAAGCCGTGGCTCACTGCAGCCAGCACCGAGGGCGGCCCCAACACCTCTCCTTTGGTTGCTTCTGTCAGTTTAAGGGTCACGTGCACAGATCACAGGGCTCATTGAATCTGCCACACCGGGGAGGTGGGTTCTGGCCTTCTCATTTTGGAGTTGAAGTGAAGCCCAGAAAGCGGAATTTCTTGTCTAAGCTTTAACCTTTACAAGTAAAGACCCAGGTCTAACCTCCGTCTCTGACCCTGACCTGGAACGCATTTCCGGTGCCTCTTGTATGGAAGGTCATGCAGGGAAAGTAAGACCCATGGCTTGTAAATGATAGATCCAAAATTATCTAGCCGAGGGCTGGGGTTGTAGCTCACTTACCTAGCATGTGTGAGGAACTGGGTTCGAATCTCAGCACCACAAATAAATGAAACATAAAGGTCCATTGACAACTTAAAAAAAATTATGTATCTATCTCCAGCCGAGGACCTGGCACAGAAGAGATTCTCAAAGTCATGATTATTTCACCTTTTCATGTTTGAAAAACTACATTTTCTTTTTCTCCTCAGAAGTTTACAGTTTAGTGTTGCAGTAGAATTCCTACGTAAATGGAAGCTAATATTCTGAAGGTCTCTAATGAAAATAATTTTCCTGTCACTAAGGACTAAAGAAGATAAATTAGAAAATTGAAAAATTGTTCATTTGATGTGTCTGAATAATCTGGGGCACAGAGTTAAGATTTTCATGCCATTCAAGGCTTTTAATTCTCTTAGTTTCTAGTCTCATTTCCTATCTTTTAAGCTCAGCTTTAAAAAGTGAGTTCACAAATGATGTAACATGGTAGTCCCGCTTCCCTCAAGCTTTAAGCTCAGAGATGGAAACTGATGGAAACTCACGACTGGGAAAGCCATAATTCAGCACGTGGAGCTGTGTGCACCGTGAATCGCTCACCCCTTCTCGGTTACAGAGTAGTAAGCCACAGACAGACCGCTGGGCTGAGAGAATAGCCAGTCTCCAAGCCAGGATGTTTGATGTTTTATATTTCTATTTATACACACTGTTTGAAAACAGGAAGCTTTATTCTGACCACTGTCGTTCTCTTTAGTTACAGAAGTTGGGCACCTGTTGGATTTTCTACATGATTATCAAAATTG
This sequence comes from Glaucomys volans, assembly GCA_020662805.1. Lineage (NCBI taxonomy): Eukaryota > Metazoa > Chordata > Mammalia > Rodentia > Sciuridae > Glaucomys > Glaucomys volans. The sequence continues at coordinate 582,342 of JAJEJO010000806.1, forward strand.
GTCTCTGGTGCTGAGGAAGGGAAGGCAAAGTATGATTTACTGACCTACTGTGTGCATCAGGCTCTTGGCATGGCTGCAGTCAATCCACCTGTCACTCCAGAGGAGGGAGCAGGGCCCACAGTGTGCAGACATGACCGCTGTCCGCTGAGACTCGCACCCCAGGATTCCTTTACCATCTTTGTCACGACCTCTGGTGGAGCACAGAAAATGGGCGGGGTTTGTCAGAAGGTTCAAGACCTCGTTCACTGAGGCCATCCTCTCCTAGAAGAGAATGGGACAACGTTTCCCAGGAAATCGTCTAGTTGAGAAGAGGTAGACAGGCAGAAGAGGAGAAGGGTAACCTGAAGCCAGGGCTCTGGCATCCAGGCCCTGGTCCCCATCACGTCCTTTGGGATTGTGGGTAGACTCTGAGCTCTTTTTGGGCCTCGGTTTTCTTTTCTATTAATGCAAAGACTTGGATAATAAATTTCCAAATGCCTTTCTAGCGCTAGGATTTTATGGTCTAAAGTGAGTCTTTTTATATGACTCACTTCACAAAAGAACAATCCAGGCCTAAGATCATTCAAAATGTGCAGAAGGTTGTGAGAGCTCAGAGTTGGTCATGTATAATAACAGGCTTAGCAAAACTAGAAAGGATGAAAGGTGGGTGGATGAACCTCTTTATCCTCTCCTAGATAAGGGGGTTGGTGGCTTGGCCGACGAAGTTTATTTCTAGCATCATGCCAGATGACACAGGACAGGTCAGGTCGCATACAAGGTCCATGCCACAGCGGGTTCTCACGGCCCCAGTGGGCATGGTGCAGGAGTTGAGCAGGGAGTCTCAGCAGGGGTCGTCACCGAGGCTTGGCTTAGACCTTACCCACAAGATACCTCCTGCCCGTGGCTAATGCATGATCCGGGTAGTTGTGGCCACCAGGGGAAGAGAAGGGAGGGATCTCCAGGGGATGCAATACTGGAAAAGGTTAATGGAGGTGCTAGAAGACTGGCCCTCCTTCGAAGGTTGGCTAGTATTCGGGTAAGTGGAGAATGGGGCTGGAGGACAGGAGGGCCAGACGGTGCAGGGGGGTCAGTGGACGGCACAGTTCAGCACGGGCATCTCTGCAGTAGACGTCTCTGAGTCAAAACCAGAGCCTTTAGACTCCAAGGAAATGTGGACTCACGTCGCTGTGTCACGTGTTATAAGTTGAACCCAAAAAATTAATTCCATCTAGTTTGTCTTTATTTGATGTGAAGTTAATTCACTGGCAACAAGGGCATTCACCAAATTGGCTATAAACTTGCTTTTTTTTTTTTTTTTTTTCAAAGTCACTTTACAAAGTACACTCGAGACAGGGCAGCTCAGCACCTTCCAAGGGACGCACTCCCTCCGACCAGCTCTCGGCACACTCTCTGTTGAGGTCAAGTCACCGCCGCGCTGCGGGAGGTTGCGGCTTGGGTTTTGGGGGCATTGATTGTCTCACTGATGCAACAGAAGGGAGTGGGGACACTCTCGAGTTCTGTGATTCTGCCCCTAGAGCCCTTCTGCTTTTTCTCCCCTGGTATATTTCAAAATCAAGGTTGTTTTTCTCAGTAACTCATAGAGTGCTGTTCTTTCGGTTATTTTTATCTTAGAGTTCAAAAATTGCTTTAGAGAGTCAAAACTCTTCAGTTATTCAAGGGATCATAAAAATCAATCCATCTATCCTTCCTTCCTTCCTTCCCTCCTTCCCCCCCTCCCTCCCTTCCTTCCCTCCTTCTTCCCTTCCTTCCCTCCTTTCTTCCTTCCTCCCTCCTCTCTCCCTCCCTTCTCTCCTTCCTTCCCTCCTTCCTTCCTTCCCTCCTTCTTCCTTCCTTCCTTCCAGCAGCATCTTTAGCATGCTGTGTATTTTAGCAAGCAAAGCTGGGGAACAAGAGACAGGTTATGCCCAGACTTCCGCCTTAAGGAGTGCAAGGCCATAGTGCATGGGGCGTCAGTGGTTTAGGCCTCGCCTGGCTGGACTGCTCCGCTGGTGGAGATTAGAGCAGGATGAGTCAGTCAGTCGGGACCTTTAAGCAGTGGTGGCCCTGAGTCCCTCAGTCTTTCCAGAGAAACCCCCGACAGGGAGGAGGGCAAGGGAGATTGGGGTGAAGCTCTCTTCCCGCCTCTCTTCTGCGGGCACCTTGCTGGTCCCTGACGCTGTTTCTGCACCACTGTGCCCAAGCTTTGGACCACAGCTTCAGAAAAGGGCTGAAGACGGGAGCGGATCTCACGCCGCACCTTCCCTGCTCCCCTCCCTGGGCCTCCCTCTCCCCATTGTACAGGAACCCCCCTATGAGCACAGGAGAGAGAGGCGGGGAAGGACGTGAGGATGTGAGGGATGACAGGAAGCCTGCAGGAGGGCCAGGGCTGGACAGGTTGTGGGTGCTGGGTGGTCAGCAGGCGGTCACCTCTTGCACTGGGCAAGCCCCCTCTCCTGCAGGTCCCCTGTCCCCCTGCAGCCTGCTCGGCTCTCCTGCTCCACTGCACTGGCACCGAGGAACTGAGAGCCCGGAATTTCCCTTTCCTCTCTCACCCTCCAGGAAGGGGAGAGGGAGCTGCAAAGACTCGCTGAGGCTGAAATGTGCCGTTCCTTTAGAAGATGCGAGTGGCTGTCCAGATGTGTGCTGCACCCCTACTGCTGCACAGCCCAACCTTGCTGAACCCCGAACCCGGGCATCGCTGGGCTCTCATCCAGTGGGTGATGCCGTCTTTACTTTCTGTCCTGAGCTGTGACTCGAAAGTTGAATTACAGCCAGGTTCCTACCAGAGCAGGTTTCAGGGGTTGTCGAGGAATTCGCTCTTAGGTGAAGCTGAATGTCTAATCTGGTCACCGCTGCAGTTCTGTGTCCCCATGGGCCATGTGAGCAGCCATTCGCCTTTTATCAGTAGCGAAGGTAGTTTTAAGGTTTAAAAAGACAGAGTTCCTGCTTTACAGGAAGTCGCATTCTAAAAGAACTCGTGTCTGAGATTAATCTTGTAGATCAAAATGGTAGAACTGCAAAGTCAGAGGGAGAGAGAAATTGCAGACTGGGCAGCTGAGTTCTCATTAATTCTCCTTCATAGTATGAGGGGCCACCCGAGGCGGAAAAGATAATGAAAGCACAAAAGTCATTTTCTGATCCTATTTTAACCTTCAGGGTCAAACATTTTTCATAGGAGAGACGCAGTGTGGTTATCTTTTAATCTTGTTCCCCCTTAAGTGGAAATACTTCCTAAGAATGAAATTGCCAAAAAAGAACAATAAGGTCTTGGGTGGAAATGTATTTTAATGAAGCATTTAAAATGGTTGTCTTTTCAAATTATGGTAGGTTTCCTGTAAAGGTGGCCACCATCGATCCCTTCTTTCCCTGCACCAAGGGATGCCAAGAATGATTCGCTTCTTCACTTTGAAGTGATTCACCGATTCACTTTGAGGCTCCGAGTAACTGACTTTGAAACTCAACTTTTAAGGCTCAGTAGGAGTTCCGCAGGCAGATGGGGAGGGAGATGCAGGGTGTCTCAGAGAAAAAAAGTCAGCAATATCTGCCAAAGTTTGGTGCTTCCCAAATTCATTGCCGGTGCAATATTCCCAAGGAGCTATAACCTGATATCATGCCCCACTGCCCAGTTTTTCTGTAGGTCATGACTATTCCGGAAATGAAATCTTCCAAGACAATTCAAATAATTCCACCTCCTGGGTACCTGGGCAAGTGCGATTTTAATCTTGCTGAGTTTGCCAGTTTACCATCTAGACCCCTTGTTCCCTACTGATGTTCAAGGGACAGTGGTCAGAGTTAAAAAAATATAATTCTATAGAGTTCTTATATATCTTTGAAGAAGTGCCATTTTTATAACTTCAAAAAAAATGATATTCCAGAATCCGTTATTTCTCCATGGTCCATTTACCCCTTCTGTTCTTCTTTGGAGTGAGAAGGATTTCAGAAAGATCATAGCCTTCAAGACTAGACAACTAGTACTGAATCTTCCTAACAGCATACATGGGCTGTGTGACATTTAGCAGTTTACTTAACCTTTCTGAGTTTCTCTTTCTTTTTCAATAAAATATGGATAATATCCCTTTCTCCTATAATTATGACATTGAAATGAAATATCAAGTAGGGACAGCACAGAATAGATGCTCAACGAGTTTCCTCTTTCTGGGTCTTTATAAATCTCCCTTGTTTCTCTCAACTATTTTCCTGTGCCCATTTCTTTCAGCACTTGGGCGTTGACCTTTTATTTCTCTTGATCCAGTGACTCTCCTTATTGTCTATCTCCTACCTGCTTCAGCCTTATGTAAATACTCCAACCTCCCTGAAAATGCTCTGCTTTCCCAGAATCTTGACCTCCAGGACTCCAGCTTAGAAACATCCAAGAAAAATAGAAGGGTGAAAGTGGACTCTTTTATTCTGGCTGGTTTTCAGAATGGAGACAAGGGCAAAAAGTTATGAAGGGAACAGAAAACAAAGAAGGAATATGAGAACAAAAAGGAGGCACCTTAAGCATAAAACTTCATGCTGGTAAGGGCCCTCTGGTGTGTTGCTGGAGCTGAGCACCATCTTGTTACAGTTTCTTTGGACTCTGATTACCATTCTGAAATGATTTTTTTAAAGGAGAATCAAAACCTTTTCAGAAATAAGTCTCTCTGATAATTTGTTACATATCTTATATATTTTTCCATCAAAGAGTAATCCATATTTTAGCTTCTCCACTTGCCAAACTTGTTTTATATTTTAGTTCCGATAGAGGTCCACAGCCAAGAAAAGCTGGGACTCTCCAGCTGGTTCCTGTTTATACTCTCAGAATAGAGTAGCACATTGTATGGAGGTGAATGGTGCTGTCTGCCCTGAGCTCAGGGAGGCTGGATCTTCAGGGACTCAGGACACTGGGATCCTCAGAATTGCCAGGCCTCCATGGTATTTCCTTCAACTTTTCCTCTTAAGGATCACACTACATCATCTGTACAAATTTCCATGCACATATGCAGCAACCAGAGTTCATGGTATAGATGGCAAGACCCTCAAATAAACTAATGCAGAAGAAATATGAATGGACAATGAATATGTGAGAGGATATTCTGCCTCAGTGGTAATGAAAGCAGTGCTACTTAAGTCAGCAAGGATGACGCGCTTGGACTGACTTCACTCTGATGGGGAGAAGCAGTGTGGGGGAAGCCTGAAAGATAATAGATCTAAATGACAATTTAACCTTGATTGAATTTCAATTTCATGTTCTGTTGGTCAAGACTATTTCATAAATGGTGACCAGTGGCACATATATATATATGTGTGTGTGTGTGTATATGTGTGTGTGTGTATATGTGTGTGTGTATATAAACATATATATCTCATGCTAAAATTGATGAGTGAGGTCAGATGAGGTAGCCTTATCTTTCCATTGTAAAGGTTCCCAGAAATTTTCCTAATATTTTTAACCCTCTGTTAATGTTCATTTCTTGACTCAATTATTTCATTTTTGGTAGTAAATGGTGATTTTTTAGTCTTATTGATTCATGCAAATTTAAAAGCTTTAATTATTTTCTAAAGAAAAAAAGATTCCTATACATTCCAATAGATGCATAAAACCCAACACAGGAATACAAGAAATATGAAAAAAACAAGGTAACATGATCCTCCTAAAGTTCATAACTCACCAGCAAATGACTCCAAAGACATTGAAATGGACAAAGTATCAGATAAAGAATAAAAAGAGTGATTACAAATATCAATGAATTCCAAGAGACAACAGGAAAACAACTAAGTGAATTAAGAAAGTCAGTACAGGATATGAATGAGAAACTCAACAAGGTGATAGCGATATTGAAAAAGAACCAAACTGAAATCTTGGAAATGAAAGACACAACAAAGCAAATAAAGTGTTCAGTGAAAAGTCTCTCTAGCAGAAGACCTTGCTGAAGACAGAATCTTAGAGTTGGAAGACGAAGTGGTCAGTCTTGAACTTTCAGACAGTATTAAAGAAAAGAAAATAAGTAATCATGACCAGAATATATAAGAACTCTGGGACAACATTAAAAGACCAAACCTGAGAATCATCGGAATTGAAGAGGTTTGTGAGATGCAGGCAAATGGAATGCAGAAATTCTTCAGGGAAATATTAACAAAGAGATTTTCAAACCTTGAGAATGAGATGAACATCCAGATACAGGAAAAATTGGAAACATCAAATAAATAAGATAAAAAAGATCTTCCCCATGATACATTACATTTAAAAGGCCTAATGAAAAGAACAAGGAGAGAATTTTTAAAGTTTTAAGAGAAAAATGTCAGGTCACATTTAGAGACAAGTCAATCAGAATTATTTCTAATTTCTCAGCACAAACTATAAAACCCAGGAGGGCTTGGAATGATATATTTCAAGTCCTGAAAGAAAATAACTCTCAACCAGGATTGCCATATCCAGCAAAGCTATCCTTCAAAATTGTATAAGAAATAAAAAACTTCAAACATTAGCAGGGACTAAAAGAATTTCTCATTACTAAGTTGAAACTACAGAATTAGAGAAATATTCCACATTGAAGGAATAAAAAACAAACCCGAGAGTCCACAAATGGACAAATACCATTTGAAGAGTAGTTAAGCAAATGAGAAACAATACCAAATTAAGCACTGACAATAAATCAAAATTGCAGGAGTTAGTAAACATCTCTCTATAATAACAATAAATTTAAATGGTTCAACTTTCAAATTAAGAGATGCAGGCTGACAGAACACATTAAAAAAAAAACAACACAACTCTGTTGCTAGCAAGAGACTTGCCTTACAGGCAAAGACAGCTCCAGGCTAAAGGGAAAGGATGGAAATTTCTATTCTGTGTGAATGGAGCCCCAAAGCAAGCAGGAATAGCTACTCTCACATCTGACAAAGCAGAATTCAAGCCAAAATTAATTAGAAGAAACAAGGAAGGTCACTTTATAATGGTGAAGGGAACCATCCAACAAGAAGATATAATTATAGTAAATATTTATGCCCCAAACATTTATGCACCTAATTACATAAAAGAGACACTGCTTGAATTAAAGCCTCTAATAAACCCCAGTAAAATAATGCTGGGTGATGTCAACTCCCCTTTTTTCCCCTCTTTTGACAGGTCATTCAGACATAAACTCAGTAAAAACTATTTGTACCAGAAAAATGTTATAAATCAAATGGATGGAAGAGACATCTATTGAATATCTTTCATCCAACAACAGTCAAACACACTTTCAGTGGCTCATGGAACCTTCTCCAAGATAGATCATATTTTAGGCCACAAAACAACCCTTAGGCAAATACAAAAATTGATATGATTCCTTGCATTTTACCAGATCATAATGGAATAAAATTAGAAATAAACATCAAAAAATATACATAAACTATATAAACACATGCAGATTGAATAATGAACTTTAAAAATTTTTTTGTTTTAATTAGTTATACATGACAGTAGAATGCATTTGTGCATTTTGATAACTCATAAATTAATGGAGTATAATTTGTTATTTGTTATTTTTTTGGATTGTACATATTGTAGGATCACCTCGGTCATGCAGTCATACGTATACATGAAGTAATGATATCTGTTTCACTCTACTATCCTACTTTTGAATGACAAGTGGGTTATAGAAGAAATTGGGGATAAATTAAAAAATTCTTAGACTCAAACAAGAATAGTTACAGCATACCTGAACCTCTGGGACACTGAGAAGGCAGTTCTAAGAGAAAGTCTATAGCTACTGTTACCTACATAAGAAAACCATAAAAATCCCAAATAAACAACCTAATGCATTTCAAGGACCTTGACAAAGAAGAACAAACCAATTCCAAAGCCAGGAGAAGAAAGAAAATAAGAAAGATCAGCCAAAATCAATGAAGTTGAGAATGAAAAAACAAAACAAAACAAAGGATCAATGAGATGAAGGGTTAGTTCTTTTAAAAGATAAACAAGATTGATAAACCCTTAGCCAAACCAACCAAAAGAAAAAGAGAAGATCCAAATAATAAAATTAGAGATGAAAAAGGAGAAATCACCACAGACATCACAGAAGTCCAGCAAATCATTAGGGACTATTCTGAAAACTTATATTAGAATAAATTGAAAAGCCTGGAAGGAATGGATACATCTCTAGACACATATAACCAGTCCAAGTTGAATTAAGAGAACCTAGAAAACTTAGACTAATAAATAGAAATGTGATAGAAGCAGTAATAAAAAGGCTTCCAAAAAAGAAAAGCCCAGGACCAGAAGGACTCTCAGCTGAATTCTACCAGAGAACTTCCAAATTCATTCCATGAAGCCAGTATCACCGTAGTAAAACCAGATAAAGACACATCAAGGAAAGAAAATACAGACCAATATCCCTGATGCAAAAATACTTAATAAAATATTAATAGATCATATTTGACAATATAATAAGATGATTGTACATCACGACCAAGTTGGTTTTATCCCAGGGACATAAGAGTAATTTAACATGTGCAAATCAATAAATGTAATTTATCACATAAATAGAAACAAGAACAGAAAGCACTTAGTCATTTCAATAGATACAGAGAAAGCTTTTGACAAAATCCCGCACCCAGTCTTGATGAAAACACTTAAGAAACTAGGGCTTGAAGGAGCCTCCTGCAACGCCATGGAGGCTCTGTATGGCCAACCCAAAGCCAACATCACAGTGATGTTGATGGGAAAATGGGAAGCATTTCTTCAAAATTTGGAATAAGACAAGGATGTCTATTCTCACCACTTGTTTAATATAGTACTAGAATTAGTACTAGTCACAGCAATTAGGCAAGAGAAGGAAATGAAAGGGATAAAAATAGGAAAGGAAGAAGAATCAAATTATCACTGTTTGCAGTGATATGTCTTCTCCTTAGCACCATCAAAAGATTGCTAGAGCTAATTCAGTAAAGTAGAAGATTACAAAATCAACATGCAAAGCCAATTGCTTTCCTATGTACTAACAATGAATTTATTGAGAAAAAATCAGGAAAACAATTCTATTCACAATAGCCTCAAAAAATAAGATAAAAGGAATATATGTAACCAAAGAGGAGTTGAAACACCTCTACAGTGAAAACTAGAGAACAATGAAGAAAGAAATTGAAGAGAACCTCAGAAAATGGAAAGACCATCCATGTTCATGGATAGCTAGAGTTAATATTGTTAAAATGACCATACCGTCAAGAGCAATATACAGATTCAATGCAAACTCCATCAAAATACCAATGACATTCTTCATAGAACTAGGAAAAAAAGTCCTAAAATTCATTAGGAGGAATAAAAATCCCAGAATAGCCAAAGAAATTCGAAGCCATAAAAGCAATGCTGGAGGCATCATAATACCTGACTTCAAATTATACTACAGAGCTATAGTAGCAAAACTGCATGGTACTGGCATAAAAACAGACACATAGAGCAAGGGTACAGAATAGAAGACACAGAGACAAACATACACTGACCACATTCATCTGATCCTTGACAAAGAGGCCAAAAACATACATTGGAGAAAAGGTAGCTTTTCTACAAATGGTGCTGGGAAAATTGGCTATCTACATGCAGTATGAGACTAGACCCTGAACTCTCACCCTGCATAGGAATCAACTCAAAATGGATCAAAGACCCAGGAATTAGACCAGAAACTATGCAACTCTAGAAGAAAACGTAGGGTCAGCCCTCCAACATATAGACAAAGGCAATGAGTTTCTCAGTGGGACCCCTAAAACTCAGGAGAATATGTCAAGAGTCAAAAAATGGGATGCCAACAAATTAAAAAGCTTCTATACAGAAAAGGAAACAAGAGTGTGAAGAGAAAACCTACAGAATAGAAAATCTTCACTAGCTACTATTCTGACAGAGAATTAATGTCTAGAATATATGAAGAACTCAAAAAGCACCTCTCCCCATGAATAAGTGGGCAAATGAACTAAACAGACACTTCTCAAAAGAAGAAATACAAATGGCCAACAAATGTATGAAAAATGCTCAACATCCCTAGCAATCAGGGAAATGCAAATCAAAACTACACTGAGACTTCATCTCACTCCTGTCAGAATGGCAGTCCTCAAGAATACAAATAATAAATGCTGGAGAGGATGTGGAGAAAAAGGAACACTTTTACACTGTTGGTGGGACTGCAAATTAGTACAATCCCGATGGAAATCAGTCTGGAGGTTCCTCCAAACATTAAGCATGGATCCACCATGTGACCCAGCTATACCATTCCTCAGTGTTTGTTACAAACAATGAAAGTCATCATACGATGGCACTACACATAGCCATGTGCATACAGCACAGCTCACAATAGCCAAACCATGGACCAGCCCAGGAGGGAGCCCATCAGTGGGTGAATGGAAAAGGAACAGGTGGTATATATACACAATGGAGTTCTGTTCAGTCGTAAGGAAAATGAAACTATGTCATTTACAGGAAAATGGATGAAACTTGAGGGAGAACATTATGTTAAGTGAAATAGGCCAAGGGTTGCATGTTTTCTCTCATACGTAAAACTGGAGAGGAAAAAGGAAAAGAATGTTGGCAGGCACCTCATGAAATTCAAAGGGAGATTAGCAGGGTAGAGGAAGGGTCCTGGGTGGGGGAGGGGGGAGGACGGGAAAGACTGGGGAGCAATATTGACCCGATTACGTGCTACATTGGGTGCAAGCATAGGGACAGGAGAGAGCAGGCAGTGCCACTGGCCTGGAGAAGGGCACCGAGCTGCACAGGAGCTCTTAGGCACAGATGGTGCCCAAGCTGAGCCTCACAGGTCGAGTCAGAAATAGGTGGTTACCCTACCCCGAAGCAACTCCAGACCCAGTTGGAGCCTGGTGGAAATGAGACATCTGCTGTCAGTACTGACTCAGGACCTGGGCAGGAGCACGCTGGCAGGACGAAGGGAACACTGAGTCCAGCAGGGAAGGGACTGGAGAAGACGGGCTGAAAAGTGACCAGCCTGAGGCCAGAGAGGAGAGGGCGCAAGGCCTGAGTTGCCTTCCTTCTCTACTTATGCCATCCTCGCTTGGAGCTGGGAAAGGTGCTGGCTGGACAGGAGGAGAGGAGAGCTGTGAGAAAGGGGAAAAGGGAGGGAGGGAGGCAAACAGCAGTGAAGAGCGAGTCCCAGCCTCACGTGAGGAGGATGGACGGGGGACCGCTGCTGCCCTCTCGCAGAGGAGGCGGCGGTGCCCAGACCAGGTGACTTTGCAGAGACCACATGAACTCTGGGCATTCAAAACCACATTAGGAGCTCGCCAGCCAGGTGGGAGTAAGCAGTGGGACAGTCATGCTCTGGAGTATCGGGAAGATGATGTCAGAGCAGACTGTCACTCGAGCAGAGGATCTGCAGATGCCCAGCTCCTTGGAAATGATGAGATAATCCCTGCACTCAGGTGGGTGAGTAGCATGCACCAAATTGCAAAGTTCAAGAAGACAGGGCAAACAAATGTTTAAATAATAATGACTATAACATTCTTTTCATATACTAGTTGTCAGAGTGAAGTCAGCATAATCATCCTGGGAAACAATTTAAGAATGCATTTAAGAATCTTAAAATGTACTTATATTTTAAGTTAATGATTGTACCTTTGACAAATTATTATAAGAAAAAAATTGCAAAATATACAAGGAAAAAATATGCACATAGTATTTCAGAGTATTAATTAATATAGAGAAAAGTCAAAATATAAATTTCTATCAAGAAGGGAATGATTAACTAGGGTGTACACTAATGGAATATCCTGTAGGATTTAAATCTTACAAAGTTGTTAGTAAGTGTTTACTATTTGAGATTTTTAGAAAGTGGAAAATAAAGTGTATGCAATTTTTGGATTTTAAATCTATTTAGAAAGTATATCCAAAGCAGGGGAAGCAGCATGCATGTCGGTTATGGTGTGAATTGTCCTGAGCAGCTTTCCTGAAGGTCACCTTACATGCGATAGAGTTTGCGAGCGTAAACGTACAATTTCACGCATTTCGGCAGCAGTTTCACGTGTGCCACCCCCAACACAATTAAGACGCGGGTATTCAGCCGCCCCAGGGTTTGCGCAGGTGCCTTCGTGCTCCCTGCCTCCAGCTCCCTGGCCCTGACCCGCCCCTCCCTTCTTTCTGTGGCTGGAGGTTTGCTCTCCAGCATCTCCAGAAGCGCAGTCTTGTGGCGGTGGCGTCCGTGCCAGCACACCGCGCGGGGCTCTCCTGCACTGCTGCCCGTCCGCTGTCCCTTAGCACTGCGGGCGATTCACCATCACAGCCTAGTCCACCGTGGGTTCCCTTCCCGGTTGGTGGACGTTGGGTTGTGTCAAGTTCCCCGCCACCGCCAACAGAACTGCTGTCCCGGCTGGCGTTCAGGTCTGTGTGGTCAGTTTTATTTCTCCCCGGTGAACTCATAGGAATGTCATTGTTAGATGACCTGGTCAGCGGCAGCTGCATCAGGAACTCCAGAATCTTTCCAAAGTGTGTGTACTTTTCGCAGTGTTGGAGTTCCCATGTCCACATCCTACTGACAGGTGGCATTGACAATTATTTTAATTTCTAGTAGTTTCAGAGTGGTAACCCAATATGATATGAAAGCACATTTTCCTAATATCTAAAGATGTTGAGTATCTTTTCACTACTTATGTGCAATACATGTGTCATCTTGGATGAAAAGTCCACTCAATTCTTCCCTGGCCCTGCTCCACTTTATAGATAGGGATGTCCTATTGTTTTGAGTTGTGTTCTTTATATATTTTGAATATATGAAGTTATTTACTGCATATATGTTTCGCAAATATTTTTCCTTGTCGGTGACTTTTCTTTTCATTTAAAAAAAATTTTTTGGTAGTAGATGGACCTTTATTTTATTTATTTATTTTTATGTGGTGCTGAGGATCGAGTCCAGTGCCTCACATGTGCTAGGCAAGTGGTCTGCCACTGAGCCACAATCCCAGCCTCTCTTTTCACTTTTAACAATGTCTTTTGAAGAATAAAACTTAAAAATTCTGTTGAAGTCCAACTTTTTTTTTTTTTTATGGCTTATACTTTTTATGTCCTTTTTGTGTCTTTTGTCAATACTTCCTACTTTATGTTCTAGAAACTTTGGTTTTAGCTCTTAAAATTATAAACAGATCTATGACCCATTGAACTTAGTTTTTGTATATAGAGTGAGATAATTTTTTTTTAAAACTTTATTTTATTTTATTGAGGAAATTCCCTTCTGTCTTCTGAGAATTTTTGTCTTGTCTGCGTGTTGACTCTTATCAAATGCTTTTCCTGAAACTTCCTCTTCTCCCCATGATGAATTCCACTATGAATTTTTCAAAGTCAGAGCGACCTTGGGTCCCTGCACGTGTCATGATGGATCTTTTGCATGTTGTAAACTTTGATTTGCTAAAAAATTACTAAGTATCTATGTTTATGAAAAATGTTGATGTCTAGTTTTTTATAGTGTATTTTTCTTATTTCAGTTTTAGGGTAATATAAGTCTCTGAAGAAGAGTTGGGACATATCCTTTTTCTAAGTTTATGCAACAGCTGGCCTAGAATCGACTATTTCTTCAATAAATGTTTGGTAGAATTGTACAGTGAAATCATCTGGCCTGAAGTTTTGTTTGGGGAAGGATTTTAATTATAAATTCAACTTTTTTCATAGATAAAAAGCTACTTAGGGCATCTTTTATCCTTAAGTGATAGGCATTTACTTCTTTCAAATTTCCTTCGGAAACCTTCCCCGTGGTATCTGAGCCGTTGTGTTGCGTGAGGCTGTTGCTGGTGTTCCCACGTCATCCTGTGTCTCCTCATTGTTGACGCTACAGTCTCTTTTTTCTTGGTGCCTCTTCAGCGTGGCTAGAGAGTTATCAGTGTTATTGATCTTATTGTATTTTAATCTTTTTCTGCTTTTTATTTTGTTGCTTTCTGTCCTTTATTTTTTCTTTCCTTTCGCCTACTTTGGGTTTCTTTTGATTAATTTTAATCAGAAAAAAAATCAGTAAACCAAGCCCAATACAGCAATTGAGGCACAATGAAATCACCTTCCTTTCAGGATTATGGTTAAAGGCTTGAACAGGTTAAGGGCTTGAACAGAGGACTAGAGACTCCCAATCACTCAGGACGATTGGCAGTTCAATGAGGTCAAATAAGAGACTAGTCGCTTTATTATAGAAAAAAAAAATGCTAGTGAAGCTTGCTCTTGGCATGGGGTGGGGGCAGGAAAAACTTTGCTTTACTTTCCCATATCAAATTTCACATCAAATATTCTCAATACATCTCATAAGTCACTGTTCTTTGCTTTTTCCATTTTGAGAAAAAGAATGGCAGGGAATGATCTTTATGACTCACCTCCTGAGAATGTCTTGATAAGAGCTGGCATGTGACAGTACAGGGCCCCAGGAGAGCCGCTGTGAAGCATGATTGACAACTCGCTAATTAAGAATTCATCACACAGGTCAACATGTCAAACAGAGTCTCCAATTCACCTGAGAATGATTATTCATCTCATAATTGAGATGACATTGTCCTCCTGAGTGACACCTGTGTAGAGAATGTCTGCTCATGAGCAGCACTGGGCCCACAAGGTGGTTCCTACTCTCCCAGAGTTCTTACTCTCAATGGGGATCCAAGCCAGGCATAGGAAGGTAGGTGGTCCAGGTTGTCAGAAGCTAAGTGCCAAATGAGTGGTGCAGAGCCTTAGGAATTCAAAGGGTCACACACTGCGAGGGCTGTGACCACAGGTCAGGGTTACGGAGTTTCATGGGGGAAGATGAAATTTATTTGCATCTTAAAGAGAAAATACCAGCTGAAGGAGACAGGAAAGAAAGAGAAATGTAGAGGGATGTGAGTAAACTAATGCGCAGAGAAAAGAATGTTTATAACATGTTTGAGACAAGGATGGTTACACTCGAGTGGAAAGTTTGTGAAATGGAGTAGAAGAAAATGGAATTCCCTAAAGTGTGTTTCATGTTGTGTTAGTCAGCTTTGCATTACTGTGCCCAAAATACCTGACAAGAATGACTTTGAGAAGGATTTATTTTGGCTCAAAATTTCAGAGGTTTCAGTCCATAGTTGGCCAGCTCCATTGCTCTAGGTCTAAGGCAAGGCAGAACATCATGGCGGAAGAATATGGTGGACAGAAGCTGCAAGCTCATGGCAACCAGGAAGCAGAGGGGAAGAGGAGAGGCCAGGGACAAGATATAGTCCCCAGGGGCATGGCCCCAGTGACCTTTCTCCTCCAACCATGCCCCCTACTCCTGCCTACTGTTTCCACCACAACCTCATAGTCCATTCAGCCATCATTGGTTCCACCCACTGATGAGGTCAGAGCCCTCCTGATCCAGTCTCTTCCCCAGAGCCCACCTCTGGACATTGCTGCATTGGGAACCAAGCTTTTAACCCATGAGCTTCTGGGGGACATTCCAGATCCACACCGTGTGGAACAGAACACACGTGTGGAACAGCTTGTACGTGCTTTGCATGTGACTGTCGGCCCTGCAGTGTCTTTGTTGGGGTACGGGATGATTCTGATTTCATGGCAGAGAAAGCTAGGATCAGAGAGGTAACGTGAGTTGCCAAGATTCAGTCAGAACAGCACCCAGTCTTTCAACTCAACTCCATGCCAAGTCAGGGAATGGCAGGGAAACGCCTGGAAGGAACCTGGGGCTCACTGTGTCGGTATCGCAGGCACACTGGAGGTCTGAGTGCCAGGGAACATGCACACAGCAGAGCTCGAGCAAGACTCATGGATGGAGGTTTGTAGGGTTAATCGGGGGAGGGAAGAGGAGGCAGAGAGGACGCACAGCAGTCCCGCAGAAGCCACTTAAGTCCAGTGTGTGCCCATGACTAAGGAAAGCCAGGCGCAGTGCTCTGGAAAGGTGACATGAACTTTGGAAAGTCAGACGACAAGGAAAGGCTTTGCAGGGGGGCGGCAGCCACCACCACAGTTAGGTCCTGGGCCCCGGGGAGCTCTCGTCGGCTGCGTGGCCTGTGTTCCCTCTGCTCTCCGCGATCAGTCTCCTGCAGCAGCGCCCGCAGACAGGGGAGGAAACGGGGGAACCGTGTGGCAGAATCCCTGAGATGAAGAGAACGCTCTCGACGGGGCCAGGCATGCTTTCTGGAGAATTTGAAATGAAGAATTCGGAAAAAAGAGAAAGCGTGTTCTCGTCATGTTGACTGAATCACACTTCTGCTTCAAGCCCCCAGGAGGGCCGGGCACCCTCCACGTCCCTCCCGTATGGCATGGCTTCGCCAGCTGCATTTGGTAAGAACGATGTCGTGGTCGCCGCTCAGTCTCTGCCTCTCTCTTCCTCGGAGTGACCGGGCTGCCCTGCTCGTGACCACAGCAGCAGAACGTTTCTGCTCTTCTGAACAGTGGGCGACACTCTCAAGAACCCGAAGGTCAGTCCACGTGGCCTTTGTTCAGCTGTTTTCTCTGCTCAAGCTTCTCTCCCCCTGCAGATTAGCATTTCCCAGACTTGATTTCAGCCCTGAAGAAAATCTTTATTTTTGGAAAGTTCTAAAGAAAATCTGTTCAGCTATTTTTGAGTTTTCAGAGTGAGAGAAGTCAATGTTTTATGCTGCTAAAAAAAAAAAATTAAGTTCTTTGATTCTTGGCTCCGCAGATAGTTAGAAACCGGCTTCTGATGGAAGGGTCTAGCCTGGCGTGCCTGGGGCCCAGCACAAACCCGGCACATGCAGAGTCTGGGGCTGTGGGGCTGTTTAGTTCTCGAGGACTGCGTGGCACATTGCCGGGACACTCGGCCGAAGCAGCCCCCTCAGCTGCACACCCTGGTGGGTGGGGAAGTGGGCATGGCCCGCCGGTCCTGTCAGGCCTCCCGAGGCTGCAGCCAGGCTGTCAGCTGGGGTCTCCCTTCTCACTGGGAGCTCTTCGTCCAGGTCCACTCCAGCATGGGAGAGGCCCGTGCTGTCTGGCCAGCTGTCTGCAGGTTCCACTCAGCTCCCAGCGGCTGCCCTTCTCCGCAAGCAGCACACAACATGGTTGTTTGCTTTCTTCCTCGAAGAAAAGCCAGAGGAAACTGCTTCTGAGGGGTCCTGGGGCAAGGCCAGCCCCTCCTGGGTTACGATGAACTTGCTCGTGACCTTGATGTCATCCACACAATCCTTCAGCCACACAGTGTGTCAGGATCAGGGGAGGGAGGGAGCCCTCATCCATTCACAGGCTGGTCACTGGTGTTACATCATTTCAGAATCCTGTCCACCACACACCCTAAAATACGCTCATTCAAACCAGTGGACGCGGTCACTCTAATGTTCTCTCATGTCCTCCGTCAAGGGATTGGAGTCAGATTCGATTGCAGAGCCACAGACTCCCCAGACTTGGGGCCCCTGTTTGTGCTGAGCATGGATTGGACCTTCAAAGTCATCCAGAGGCCCACGGGTCAACAACTTGGTCCCCACTGTGGGGCTCCTGGGCACTGGAAAGCTTTCAGGAGGGGGCACTGGACCGCCCTGGAAGGGGACGTGGGGCCTGGCCTCTTGCTCCTTCCCTTTCACTTCCTGGATACCACGAGGTGCGAAGCTGGTCTCCTCCACATCCTCCCTCCACAAGATACTGCCCAGGACAGCAGGGCCAGCTGGCCAAGGACTGGGCCGTCCAGACCTGTGAGCCAGAGGAGACCTTTGCTCTGTGTTCGTGCACTATCTCAGGCATACTTTTTCATTAAGGGACAGGGGACAGGTGCTGCCACAAAGCCAAGGTGCCTGGAGAGGTTCAGTCTGTTGTGGTTGGTGAGAGAGGTGGCGCCCACTCATTCAGTCATTCCTCATTCAGCAAACGTCTGTGACCTATCCACCATCTATCTATCATCTATCATCTATGTATCTATTATCTATCCATCATCTATCATCTACCTACCTTTAGATCATCTACCTATCTACAGAGGGGTCGGCCCCATGCTAAGCAGTGCGGATGAATGACCAGCGAAGGCAGGGACTTACTTCTGTTCTCTGCCTTTAAGAGGATTTACAGACGGTAAGACTGGCGGGGAAAAACTCAAGACAGAGGGAATCAACTGTGACGGCCCGAGGCACGACAGAGCATGATGTGTTTAAAAAATGCAAGGGAGGTCGGCTTGGCTCGGTCACAGAGCGAGGAACATTGTGGTTTGAGATGCCTTTGGAGAATTACATAAGCAAACAGATGATATGAACCTTTCAGATCATGGTAAAGATCTTGCTTTTATCTAATGAGCAAAGCAATGGCGTGCAGGGTTTTAAGCAGAAAAACATTGTCAATTTGTATTTTCAAATGATCCCCTTGACTGTGGGTAGGAGAATGTATTTAAAACTGGCAGGAATAGCTGCAAGAAGACCATTCAGAAGAATAAGCTGAGAGGGAAGCCAGCTGAGAGGGGAACGGCTGATTACACGGGAGAGGAGGAGGAGGCAGGGTTGGAGGAATCCAAAGTCTTACAGGAAGGACTTGGCAAAGGGCGTAGGGATGGCTGGGAGGAGACAGGGAAGGGCCAGGAGGCTGTCCAGGCCTCTGGGTTGTGCAAGGCTAGGATCACTTCCTGAGATTGAGGTCACTGTGGAAGGACCAGGTGTGCTGTGTGGGAAGAGGGAGGTAATGGCAGATGGAGGCTGTAAATTTGTTTTGGAAGCTGAGTTTGAGATGCTTTGATATATTTCAGCAAAGATATCAAGAAAGTATTTGTATGTGATTCCAGATCTAAGGATACAGGTCTGGACTAGAGATAGAA
Organism: Glaucomys volans; assembly: GCA_020662805.1. Taxonomy (NCBI): domain Eukaryota; kingdom Metazoa; phylum Chordata; class Mammalia; order Rodentia; family Sciuridae; genus Glaucomys; species Glaucomys volans. Next base: position 600,998 of record JAJEJO010000806.1, read on the forward strand.
CAGCGAACTCAACTATGTTCATTTTCTGAAGCTCCGGTGACAAATCGCCATAAACATAATGGCTTAAAACAACACAAATCATTCTCTTCCAGTTCTGGAGGTCAGAAGTTTGAAATGAGTTGCATTGGGCTGAAATCAAAGTGTCAGCAGGGCTGGTGGGGTCTCCTGGAGGGAATCTGTTCCTTGCCTCTTTCAGCTTCTAGAATTTGCTTCTGGGCTCTTCCTTCCTTTTCAAAATTAGTTGTCTAGCACCTAATACTCTCTGTGTGTCTGTCTTCACGTGACCTCTCTCTTGTGATCACTTTGGACCACCCAGTTAATCCAGGTGAAGTCCCTAACTAATCACCTCTGCAGAGTCCCTGCCACTGCGTCGTAAGGCAGGGAGCTCACAGGTTCTGCAGACGGAACACGGCCACCTTGGGAGCTGAGCCACCATCCCACCCTCCAGCAGCCCTGCCAGCGCAGATAGAGGGCCGTGTGCAATGCCAGGCAGGTGATCATCCGACTTACCACATGCCAGGCTGCAGTCCCTTGAAGATCTCAAGATGGATGTTGGTATTCCCATTCTACAGATGCAGAATCAGGAAAGGAGACACCAACTGACTTACAGATTGCAGAGCTAATGGAAAGTTAAACCCAAGGAAAAGTGTTCTAAATATGTGTGTGTGTTTTTTTAAAGCCTATTCGTACAACTATCAGAAAATAACATTGCCTGAAAGTATGCCCAATTCCAGAAGAATTCAACCCACATTTGTGCAGTTGTGAAGTCCAGTATTTCCCTTGATGTCGAGGAACTTGCTTTTGTTGGGATCCGGCCCCTCCCTGGGGCTCTCTCTCCTTCCACACCTGTTTTCCCTCATTCACTTTGGGCACCTGTTTAACTCCTGCTGACTCAGTGTCTTCTTATAGTCCCAGCGGTGACTAAGGGGCCCACGTGCAGACTTTGTGTTGTATTTCTATGACTATTTACTTTTTTAAGAGGAGTGCCTAGCCACTGTCACGTTACGCTCACAGTGAGTGATTCCTGATGATAGAATTCTACCTCACCATGCTGGGAAAAAGAAGACTCAAGGAAGGAGTTCCTCCTGACCCCCCCACCTATCTGCCTGATTCATGGTGGGGATGTGGCGACTGAGGGCCTCCCTTTAGACAGGAGGCAGAGCTCAGAGCCCAGGGCCTTTGCCACTTTCTGCCCAGGACCGAGGCCCTAGGCCATCCATGGAGATGAGCGTGTTTCTAGGCAATGGCATTTTCAAATAGTAGTTCAAATTGGCTTTGTCTGGAGACATCTTTCTTGTTTTTTTAAAAACCACATTAGCGCCCTTTCCTGGGGTTCATCTCTCCAGGCCTGTACCCATCCCGTCATGATGGGACCCAGGAGGCCCAGCTCTGAGAGCGGTCTTGGCCTGCTCCGGGGGTTTAGGCTGAAAAGCCGGAGACCTTCGGGCTCTGCACCCCAGCCCAGCTCACCTGGGCTGGTGCCCAGGCCCTGGCACATCAGCCCCTGAGGAGCGGACAGCTGGAATGTGCTGGGGAATGCTCCGCATATCTTCCTAGCAAGTGTCGTCAGTGTGCCTGACTGAGGTCTCAGCATTCCGGGAACAGGAGATCTCCCTATCGCTCTTCTCTCCAGTGGCATGACTAACACTGGCCTGTTTTCTAAAACCTTCTTCAGGGAACGGCATGTAATAGGTGCTCTGAAATGTGGTATTTGAAACTTTGATGGTCTCTGAAGATATGAAGATACACGGCTATCAGGCTTTTGGGATTCCCAGGTGGTGTGGGGTTGATGGTCAGGGCCATTCTGCCTGGGGGGATTTGTCTCGGAAGAGCTGACCATCTTTCTGTGTCTGTGTCTGGCACACTGAGATGTCATGCTGTAGGAGATCAGTCATTGTTTCTCCGTCCCTGATGACAAATTACAAGTAGTCTTCCCTGAGTACCTGAAATTTCAGTTTCTGCAGTTTTAGTTAAAAAAGGTACATGGAAACTTCCAGAAACAAACAATTCCCAAGTTTTCAACGGCCTGCTCTTCTGAGTAGCATGTCAAGATCTCCTGTTGTCCTTTGCTTTCCTCCCAGCGTGTGGATCGTCTCCGTCCAGTGCATGTACATTCCCATTTATCAGCTGGGTGTCTTGGATGTCAGACTGACTGCCCTGGGACCCAGTGCTGTGTCCGCCTCATCTGACTTACTGGCCCGAAGTGTAAGAGTAGTGATGTCGCAATTTGAATATGCTGAAGAGAAGCCACGAAGCCACGAAGCCACTCCTGCAAGTGGAAATGTGTAAGTTCTCAAGTGAATAAAGAAAGAAAAAACCACCTTATGCTGAGGTGGCTAAAATCTGCAGTACAGTAAGATCCCATGACAGAGAGAGAGAAAGAGCTATGTTTTATTATGATAATTATAATATTTTATTATAATTTATTATATTTTATTATAATTGTTCTATTGTTGCTAATATCTTCCTTGCCTAATTTATCAAGCTCTGTTATGGGCGTGGATGCGTAGGACAAGGACACTGTGTAGAATTGATTTGCTGTCTGTGGTGTCAGCAGCTCCTGGGGGCTCGGAAGGCATGCCCTGAAGCTAAGGGGGACGAGCACGGAAGCCTCTGCTCCCCCTTTCGATTACGAGGGGGTCTCCTCACTCATGTCAGGAGACCCCTTTTCTGCCTCTGGCAGATCTGATGTCGGTGGCACAACATGCCTACTTGCTTCAGGTGAACTCGACAATCTTAGGTGTGACCACCTGGCACGCGTTAGATGTTATGGGGAACACAGAGATAAATGACACAGCCCTGTCCTCCTGGAGCTCCCGTAGACTTTCTCCCGGGGCTCAGAATCACGCCTGCTGTTGTCTCATGGAGAAGAGAAGAACCTTCTGCTCCTCAGGCCCGATCACCGCTAATTCTCTTGGAGGCAGAGCTGCTGCTTTGGTGGCAGGAATTGGGGTCCCTTTACGAGTGGACCCCAGAGGCTGAGAACCCAGCAGTGCCATGAGTCAGCAGTGGCACTCACCTCCGAGGTCAGCAAGTTGCTGTCCATCCACTGGAGGAAGCACTGGGAACCTTCAGGACATTTGAAACGAGAGGCAACCCTATTCATGCATTTGACCTGCATGTCCTCAGCTCTGCCTGGGACCATCCTGGGAGGATGCACAACTCCCCTTCCTTCCACCTCTCTCCACTGGAAAGTTCCATGGAAGGACCATGAATCTTTGAGTCAGCCCTTCGTTTTCTCCAAGGCAAACTTACAGAAGCTCCTGTTAAGCCACCTACTTGACTTTCCTTTTCTACCCATGGAGTACTAGCTGAATTTTAGCATTAAATTTTTTTTCTTAAAGAAGGATAAAATACATCCATCCTAATACTTCATGAACACAATTGGTTAATTTCTAATTCTTGGGAAATGCCTTCACTGCACATTCACGACCCCTGGAGGATTTTCTCTGGTCTTCCATACACAGCCAATTTAATCCAACAAATGTGGTTCAATCACCAAGTACCAGCCCCAGGGTTAGGTTTCAGGGGTGCAAAGATGAATCAGATGTTGCATCAAAAAGTCACATGGTCAGTCACTAAAAATTCCCTTGACCTTAAGACATGTTTAGCATTCTTGAGTTTTTCTTTTCATTCAAAATTATCTCTTCTGTTTTTGGAGTTGCTGTATGGTTTGATTCAGCATAATTGGGAAGTTGATGTGACATATCCTTAGTTCTAACCAATATCCATGTAGCTTCTATTCTACTGATATATATATATTTTTAATTTAATTTGCTTATTCTACACAGAGTAAATGGCTGGCCTGTAACATTTTCGATGCAAAGGAAAGAGCATCATCAATCATGGAGCCATGTGCTATGGTTTGAACACGTGTCTCAAAGTTCACAGGCTAGAAATGTGATTTCCTACATAACGGTGTGGGGAGATGGAGCCTGGTAAGAGTGCGTAGGCCATAGGGGCTCTGTCTCCAGGAATGGATTGATGTCGCTGTTCCAGAGTGGATTGGGTACTTCAGAGTGAGCTTGTTAGGAGCAGCAAGCTCAGGCCCTGTTGCTGACTTGTACTCTCCTCCTCTCTTGCCCTCCAACCTCCTTTCAGGGCATGACCCAGCTGAAGGCCCTCACCAGATGCCAGCACCACGCCCTGGGTGCTTCCAACCTAACAGAGCCGTGAGCCAACTGCAGCTCTGCTTTGGATAGATGGCCAGGTGTGTGGCACTCTACCCAAAATGGATGAGGGCATCTTCCATCTGCTTGCTGCCTGACATTGGCATCTCTGCTCCACCCTCCATCACCTGGAGCCAGATGAACCTGGATGGAGAACCCTGGAAGGGTCCACCGCGGCTCTCAGGCCCTAGGGCACTCGATGTTCCCAGGAGTCTGGCTGAAGTTATGGTGTGGTGGACAGAGAGCTGGGCCTTCGCATACCTGGTCCGTGCTCTCAGGATGTCTGACTGCTAATTGTAGAGAAAAAAAATGGCATGAAAAAGGGAGAGTTCTTTTTTGTTTAAGAATGTGCACCTTCACCTTCACTTTTTTTCTTTTCATTTTTATCTCTTGAGCTGTACTTTGTTGAGGTCGTTTGTGCAACCAGATAATCTGACTGAGCCCTGTCAAGAAGATGGCGCGTCACTCAGTCTCCAAGAAGACTCGGAGCTTGCCGCACAGTCAGAACGAGCCAATAACCTCCCAATTTCAGTGACCTCTCGCTGTGTCGCTGTAGGGAGAGAGGTGGGGGCTAGGTCAAGGATGGGTGTGGAGTTGGAGTGTGGTTCCATCATGTGTCCCCCACATCCCAGGATTTAGCTTCCTCTGCTGGATCTTTAGGCTCTGCCAGGAAATGGGGGAGGAGGTGGAAAGGCCAAGAGTCTTTTTAGGGCAACTCCTTGAGGTCAGTTTTTCCCACATTAGATTCACCAGGACCCAGTTGGGTGGTCCCACTTCTGCAAGGAAACCAAGAAAGGGAGCTGAACTGTATACAGGGGATCACCACTGGTGATGGCTGCTAGGTCATCCAGCTGTGGCAGAAGTGTGCAGAGGGAGATGTTTATACATATGGTAGCCACACTGAGAAGCAGAAAAGGCCAATGGGACTGAACAGGCAGCCAGAGGGGCCAGGTGGTGGTTCTGAGTCAGAGAAGGGACTTAAGGCGAGCCTTCTTGTTTTACAGGCAGGAGAGTAAAGTGCTGCTCCAAGCCACCACTTGTCAACTGCTTATCTGAAACTCAGACTTTCTGGTTGGTGCACTTCCTGGCATTCATGCGGGAGAGTCACAAATGTCAGCATTCTTTGGAGAAAAGCCTGCTTGGCTCTGGTTTAAGAACAAAGTTAAGACACCAACCTTGTTTTTTTAAATGGAACTGATAAACATGGGAGAACTGAGTTCTGAAGAGCTATTGTAGCCACTGAATGTTGCCAGGCGCCGTGGCACACACCTGTCATCTAGCGACTTGGGAGGATGAGTCAGGAGGACTGCGAGCCTGCAACCTGGGAAACTTAGCCAGACCCTGTCTCAATCAATCCATCAAATCAAATCAAAGGCTGGGAATGTAGCTTATGGTAGAGCACGCCTGGGTTCAACACCCAGTACAAAACAAAACAAAAAAAAGAAAGAAAAACAAAGTCACAATGGTCATTTAGTGAAAAAGCAGGAGGTGGGGAGAGAGCCTTTGAGAGAGACAAGTACCTACAGAGACGTACTCTCTGCTAGTCCAACTGCGCCACTGGTTTGCTGGCCCTCAGTGTCTGTGGCACGGTTTTACCTCTGCTTTCTAGTTCTAGGACAGCCAGCCTCTGCCCACATTTTGAAGGAGGTAATGGCTGCCGTTAGGCCTCTGCCCCTCCCGTGGTGCCCCCTTCTAATCTCCACTGCTGTCACCTAGCCCTGCTCCACATGGCAAGGTCTCCATTCTATTTCCTGGTCAGTTTGATTTCTCCATTTCCTTTTTCTCTTTCAGCTCCGAGAATTGAATCCAGTGGGGGCTCTGCCACTGATCTGCATCCCCAGCCCTGAAATTTTTGTTTTGAGTCAGGATCTCACTAAGTTGCTGAGACTGGCCTCAAACTTGCGATTCTCCTGCTTCAGTCTCCCAAGTGCACAATAGGCGTGCACCATTGTGTCCGGCTGATCACGCCATTTCCCATCCCCAAACAGATGCTGTAGTTTTTATAAAGTGCTGATCTGGTCCCCTCAGGTTCTCTTTACTACTCAGGTGCACCAGATGAGCTAAGTTCTATTATCAGTTTTGCAGACTAGAAGACAGATCAACAGATAGAGCTACAAATTATTGAGTTCCTACTGTGCTCCAGATGCTTTTAATACACAAACACAATTTCATGCAACTTTGTGAAACACTGTTAGATCATATCCTTTCAAAATATGAGGCATTAGTATCAGAGAGGTTGAATAATTTTCCCAAGATTAGCGAGTTGGCAAGATGAAGAGATAAATTGTAAGCATGTTTATCTGATTTCAAAATCTGTTTTTCATGATGCCTAGCAATAGTAATGATTTTATTATTCTAAATCATTTTTTACTCTTATTAATATTTTATTTCATAGTCTTCTCAGAGAAAATTTACATTCTATGATGAGATTCTTAGAGATGTCATGTTTAAAAGCTTATGAATTAACATAGTCGTTCCATTTATCAGTAAGGCTGCTTTTAGCTACAGCTTTAAAAGACCCGGCGAATGGCATAAACGACAGGTAGATAACAAGGCTGCATGTCCTCTCTTCACAGAAGCCCAGAGAGAGGACTCCACTCGGCTAGTGCGGCAGCTCCCTCCGTCCCCACAGCCCCGCCCCAGCCCTCTCCACTCAGGCACTCCTTCACCCTCTTGCCTGGCTCCCCAGATGGTACCAGATGGCTCTCTCTTTTCAGGTGTCGGAAGCAGGTAGCGACATTCAGAGGCAGAAAATGAACCTGCTAGACTACACACCTTTCCAGACTCTCCCTGACAGACCTTCCTTGACATCTCCTTAGTCAGAATATGTCACAGGCCCATGACTAAGCTAATCACTCTCCAAGGGGACTGGAGTTACCATGTTTGGCTCAGATAGTCTGGGGCCTTGGTATCCTCTGGAATAATTAGCTTCTCAGTGTATGAATAAAAATAGGTGATAAGGAAACGGAACCGAGGTGAGTGACAGGCAGACAGGAAGCAATAGTGCTGCACGTGCTCGGCAGCAGGATTTAGTGGGATAGGGCCGGAAGTAGATTCAAGTTGAGCATGGAGGGCTCTTAGCTTCCCTTGAGCCCAGACCTGCTGAGGTTTGTCCTGGGAATAGATACCGTACATATTTGGGGAAGAATTTTCATATTGCCTTACTGTGTTACGAAGAATCCAAGTAGATGGATTAGAAACCACATGGCAAAAATTCCAATCTGACTCCTTAGGGCCACTTGTGCTGCTGTACTGTGGACCCCCGGCTCCCAACTGAGTCATGGGGGCCAGTCCCTGGCCTGGTCACGGTCTGGCTTCTTCCACAGTGCCTTTTCCAATTGACCATTTAGCTTCCACCTCAACATTTTGCCACAGGGAACTTACTATGCCAGTCCATTCTCTTTCAAGGTAATTCTCTCTGTTAAAAAGGTATTTCTTAAATGGAAAATGCTGTAATTAAGTTTATCTTTTACATAGTCACAAATGTACTGTGTAGAAAAACAGGTTTTGAAGTCAGACAGACCAAGGTTGGGATTCCATGCTTGCAATGACTCACTAGAGGTCCGTGAACTAGACAGTGGGACCATCCTGCCGCTGGGACAACACTCAGTTGTTCCCACCTCCCCACGCTGTTTTCTCACCACAGCAGGTCCTGTGGTGCTGTCCTCCTCACAGGGCTAAGTGAGTCGATGCATGAAACATCTCTGTGCTGGAAGTATTATTTATTATTAAAATGAGTTGTGATGACTTATAAGAATGATTTGAACTCACTGAGACCCAGTAAAATCAGTATGACCGTATCTACTTCTGAGGTTCATCATGATTAAATGAGACCATGAGTACAGGAAATTCAGAAAATGGTCAGCCCTTCTTCCACTTCCCTTGCCCAATGTCCGATGCCATGCTTTGGATGCCTTTTCCTTCCAAAATTCATGTTGAAACTTGATCCCCAGTGTGAGGGTATTAAGAGGTGTGCTCTTTGGGAGTTAAGTCATGTGGAAGGCGGCCCTCCTGCCACCTGAGAACACAGCAACCAGCGCCATCTTGGAAGCAGAGTCAGCCTTCAACAGACACCAGTGCAGGTGCCTTGATCTTGAACATCTCAGCCTTGGCCTTCTCCTTCACTGGTCTCCTTTCTCCATGAAGCTGGAAGGGTGAAGTTCACAGGGTGGGTGACTCTCACTTTCCATGTTTTACGGAGAGTGAGTCTGGACTCTCAGAGTCCTGGCTTCACCACCATTTATATTTATATTTTCCTGTCCATTAGATCACATGCTTCTCAAGAGCAGAGTCAAATCTTATTTATTCTTCTACTAATGCATAATTGATCTGGCAGTGAATGGGATGGAGGAGAGTGAAAATGAGATTATGCCTGAGGACTGCCATGCCTTTTTTCTTTCCTCCCTAGCTGGAACTTCGAGTATCTGCACTTTCTCTCTCAAGATGTAAGTCAGATCCACAAAGACCAACTAGCGCTGGACAGCAAGGACTGAATATCTCATGGACCTGCTTTGCATGCAGGATGGGGTTGTGCAAATTGCATTTTAGGTGGATTAACTGAAGCCGATGTTTGAGGACTGCTGCCCCTAGGCATGCTCTGCCCAAGTCACTTATTTCTGCCTTTCCCACAGTTGCCTGACTTGCTTATAAAATATGGTACATGCCACATAGATCAGAACATTGGTCCATCCTCTCTTCCCCCAACCAGCCTTCTCTCCCTAGTACCATTTTAAGGTAAGGATTGGGGTAGGATGTAAAAAATTCATGACATATATTTAAAAAGAAAAATAAACAATTCTTTGCTATCTTTTATGGATTTACCATCAGGGAGTAATCCTAATGTTTCTTGAATTTCTGTCTAGGAGTGTCGAGGTCTTAGTTCTTGGCTCTAGTTTGGGTCCTCCTATGGTTCTGCAGATGCTGACCTACTTTCAGCCTACACCTGAGCAGACCTAAGAGGCCTGGTCTCCGCAGTGGCTGACTTTGGCTTTGTGTGATCCCTGCTTTTGATCTTTGTACACTTGAACACCAAATCGTTTTCAAGGCCCTACGTCTCCTTTCAGTCGGTGCACACCTTCCCGATGTGTGAGAAACCTGTTCGTCTAAGATCCAGCAACTCAGAAGCATCACTGAACCGTCCTTTCCTAGTGAGAACCAAGTGAGAAGTCTGGTGATTGATGCCTAATTTTACTTTAGCTGGGCATGGATAGGCGTCTGGATAAACAGCCCTCGTAGGGCGGTTCGGCAGTACGACTTTTAGTCAGGAAGAGGAAAATCATTCGATGTGTTTATTTCCCAGTCTCCTCTCTCACCCACCCTCCCCTTGACTGACCTTTCTCTGAACTTCTGAGAGGAGAGTTTGATTGGGGCTTTGTTTTGTGCTTTGGGCAAAAGTTTTGGGTCAGCTGAGGTCACTTCTCATTTTATCTAAATCAGTTTGCCCTCCTCTAATCTCAATGGAAAAACTTCAACAAAAGTACATTTACACATAGTCTTAGTTTTCATTGAGTCTGTGCTGACACAGGGGCCAAGTCCCTATCCCTGGGGGCATTTAACCTCTTAAACAATGTTTTATTAAATTTTTTGTAAAGAACCTCTACTTAGTCCTTTAAGAAATTGGCTCCTTTCCTCCGACTCTGACTCCAGGTCTGGACTCTGGATATTTCCCACAGCTGTAATCTAGACGCCGCCGCCTGGAGAGCAAGGCAGCGTGGTGGGAGTTGTGGGAGGGGGTGTCAGCAGTCAAGAAAACTGACTCTGTCCTGACTATGCCGTGAGGTGCCCCCAGGAAGCGGAATCCCAGGAGGCCCACCTCAGGAAGCGGGGGGCTAGTGTGTTAGACGATATTTAAGGCTTCTTAGTCTCAGGGTTTGTTCTGGGACTGAGAGGGACTCCGTGCAAATCCAAGACCCCTGAAGAGACCCTGGGTCCCACACTTGCAGCAGAACTTGCTATTTTCTGCATGATTGTAGGCGAGGGCACTGCTTCAGGCCCCAGGACTGGAGTGACGTTGGGAGCAACAGGGGACTCTGGCCTGTGGGGCTGGCAGGTCGTAGCGACTCTCATACTAACCCACTCCTTTTGTGGGGAGGATGCTGAGGAGCATGGAGGAGCAGCTGCTTGCCTGGGGTTGGCTGCCAAGAGCCTTGGTGGGCTTCCGTTTCTGCCACCTGCTCAGAGCCTCACTAGGTAAACGTTGCTAGTGTCGTGCTTTTGGATTTTTAAGCTCTCTGTCAAAGGCAAGCCCATCAGGTCATTCTCGCTTCTCTGTTAGGGTTAGAACTGTGAACCAGGGGACCGTGGGGGGCCGACACCTGGACTGAGCTCCCTGTTGCTCAGACACATGAGTGAGGAATTCAAAGTAGCACTGGTATACCTTGTGTCTACTGTCCTCAAGGACTTGGTCCCCAGTGCAGCGAGGTCCAGAGGTGGGGTTGGGGGAAGTGATTGGCTCCTGAGGGCTCTGACCTCATCAGTGGATTAATCCATGTATGGATTAAAAATTCAAATGGATCACTGAGAGCTGGGACCTTGTTGGAGGAAGTCGTGCCCCAGAAGGGTCGGTCTTGTTTTGGCCCCTTCTGCTCTCTCTCTCTCTCTCAGCTCCCCAGCTCTCCTGAGCAGGATGGATTTCCTCCGCCACGCCCTTCCCATCATGCTCTCACTGTAGGCCCCGAGCCACGGAGCCGGCCAAGGGTGGGGGGCAACTGGGAAACCGTGAGCAGAAGTGATCTTTCCTCTTCTAGATTGTTTCTCTCAGGTTTTTGTCACTGTGATGAGCAGCCAAGGAACACAACCACCCTGTGTGAGGCCACGTGAACTCCAAGCCTGTCATTTCTGTGCTGGGTCCCCACACATCAGCACTAGGTAGGAAGTTCAAGCCTGAAAAAAGTACCTGTGTAACTGCAGCCCACATGTATTTTGGAAAATTGAATAATCAGACCTTCTAGCAGGGGAAGTTATCCACTCCGTTAAAGCATGCAAGCGTGTGCATTTGGTTCTGTATACATTCCTCACCTCCAAATTTGGTTCGTGCCCATGCTTCTCAGACAGCGAGGAACACAATACATTTCAGCACTCGTCACATTAGCTTTGGATTTTGCCAGCAAATAAACAAAAGCCCTTCATGATGAATTCTTGTTTGTCTCACATTTGGGGAGTGAAAATATCACGTATATGAGTTTTTCAGAGAATTAGTACTCTTATTTTTTTCAAAAAAGCAGAAAATTAATTCTGAATTGATATTTGATGGGCTATTTGATGAAATACACATTTTATAACTAGAGTGGTTTTGGGTGTTTTTGCAGTTCTGGATGGTCATGCGTCGTTACACAGGTCTGTTGTTGCATAGCCCCTGGTAATTCAGTGACCCCCCAGGGGATACTGAGGGACAGGCCATTTGCCCATGTGTGGATGCCCCAGGAAAAAGTGTATTTGTGTCTTGTGGTATTGGCGTGAATGGTGGGTCTCCTACCAGGTCCAGTTTTAGACCCCTTTCACTCACCTGAGAACATAGTGTTGGGGGTTCAATACCAGATAAGCTGATTTATTAAAACCGTGGGAAGAAGGAGTGATAAGAATCTGATGAGGCTGTGTGACTCCAGGGCATGGAATCTTACTCTCAAGATCTCTTCTCCTTACTTTAGTAGTAACTAGCTATGGGAGGAATTTTCTCTAGGGCTCACAACCACATATTGGTTTTGTAACTGGTACTATGGGTTAATTTGCTTACATTTTCCTAAATAATAAAAAAATTACTTGTCACTCTTGGAGCTGGACAAGAATGATTGGGTAAATAAATGAATGGAACTCAGCCACACAAAGCACATCCTCCCACAGTCCATTCCATTTCTGGGAGGCAAATGGTCTGCTGGTCAAAGAACCAGCTTTAGACCCACAGCGACTAGGGTTGCAGCCCAGGTTTGCCTCTTCTTAGCTCTGAGTTGAGGGATTCACTTAACTCCTATTTTCTTGGGCAAAGTGATATGTGATCATACCTGCTGCTCCTGAAATGAAATTAGAGGTGACAGTGCGTGCACCTCTCAGTCCACGGCTGCCATGTGGCCGATGCCCAATAAGCACGAAGCTCCATTTTAAAGGCTGCCTTCTTCTTACCTTCTCACTCTCTTGTCTCTGTTAGCCAGGGATGGCCAACTGCTGCTACGAGCTACAGCTGGATACCAGGGGACTCACATGAGAGAAGTTTATTTCTGAACTCCTCACAGTCCAGTCAATAGTGGTTGAGGGAGAATCTCTGCTCCACAAGGTCATTTGGGAACCCAGGTTCCTTCCAGCTTGGGTCTTCATGATCACCTTGGGCTGGAGCAGCAAATGGTGGCCATGAGCCTGTTGTGTGGCCCACGAGCTAACAATGTTTTTTACCCGTATTAATGGTTGTGTTTTAAAGGTTTGTGAAAGCACGTGTGTAATCTCCCTGGTTTTGCTTCTTGTCCCACAAAACCTAATATAAATATTATATTGCCCTTTAAAAGTTTGTCAACTTCCTCTGAGGGTCATAGAGCAGAATCCTCTGCTGGGTCCTCTGTTGGAGCCATCAAATTGAATAAAGGGAGAAAGAGAGGATCATGCATGAGAGATTTTTGATATTTATTAGTGCATTATAGCTATACGTAATAGTGGGGTTCACGTTGATGTGTTCACAAACACATGTGACAGGTTTGCTTCATTTCAATCCCTAGTACCTCTTCTTCCCTCCCCTCCTCCCTCTCCCTGAACCCTCCCTCTACTCTATGGTCTTCCTTCTGCTTATTTATTCTTTTTTTTTTTTCAGTGCTGGGGATTTTACCGGGGTCGAGTGCGGCTGAGGCTGTCGCTGTACCAACTGAGCTATATCCCCAACCCTATTTATTCATTTTTAATTGGTATGTTATGGTTATGTATAAAATTGGAGTGATTTGTGACAGATTCAGACATGTGCAGAGCATAACCTGGCCAACTTCATTCCCTTTCCTCCTCTCCTCCCTCCTCCTTGGTTCCCTTCTTCTACTCTACTGATCTCCCTTCTATTTTTGCAAGATCCCATGTAGGAGGCTTTTAGTAGGTCATTTGGAACATTGCATGCATTATTCTCGGCGTGTTCTTTCTTTCATGGCTCACACCTTTGGAATTGCATCTAAAAAGTCATTGCTACGCCCAAGGCCATCTGGATTTTCTCCTAGGTTATCTTCTAGGAGTTGTGTAGTTTCAGGTCTGTACTTCACTTTGAAGAGTGTAAAGTCTATGTCTAGATTATCTTTTTTGCATGTGAATGTTAAGTTTATGAGGCATCATTTGTTGAAGAACTCTCCCTGTCCCTTTTTATTGCCTTTGCTCCTTTATCAAAGATCAGTTGGCTATACTTGTGTGGCACTGTATTTCTGTGATCTCACTTTCATTCCACTGATCTTTTGATTCCTTTATGGATACCACCCTATTTTAATTACTGTAGCTACACAGCAGGTCTTGAAGTAGAGTAGCATGTCTGCAATCTGACTTTATTGTTTCTCTTCAATATTGAGGTGGATCCTTTGGCCTTTTTATTTTACCATATGAATTCTAGACTTAGTTTATCAGTAACCATGAAATCACTTGTTGAGATTTTTATTGGGATTGTATTGAATCTGTACATCAAATGGGAAAACTAAAATTTGGGAAATATTGACTCTTCTTATCCATGAACATGGAACATTTCTCCATTTATTTAGACTTTGGTTTTTTTTTTTTTTTCATCCAAGTTTTGGAGTTTTTCTCATAGAGATCTTCTCCAGGTATTGTTAGACTTCTTACTGAAATATTACATTGTTAGGTGCTAATGTGAATGGTAATGTTTTTAATTTCAAATTCCACTTATTCCATGCTAGTATATAGAAAAGTAATTGGGATTTGTACACTAACCTTCTATCCAGTCACCTTGCTATAATTGCTGATTGTTTCCAGCAGGGTTTTATTTTTGTTGTGATTAATTCTCTTGGATTTTCTGCATAGATGATCCTGTCATCTGCAAAGTTTTATTGCTTTCTTCCCAATCTGTGTGCCTTTCCTTTTCTTGTCTTGCCCCTTCTTCTTGCATTACCTAGAACTTGCAGTATGATATTGAGAAGAAATGCTGAGAGAGGTCAGGCTCTGGTTAGACAGTTTGTCCCACAGTTGGGCCTTGGTAAGAAAGAATACACGGGCAAACGTATTTCAAAATGGTCACTTTTGTCTTCTTCCTGCAGGAAACAAGTGGGGGGTTTTCTCCAATATTACTACGAGGACCTGGTAGAACTGGAGGTTAAACTCACAAAACTCATCAAGGGCAAAACTCTAACCCTCACTGGGGTTCCCTGAAGTGCCTGACTCCTGTCCACATGGAGCCCCCAGGAATCTCTCCATTACAGTCTAGGTTTTCCTGTCCCAGAACTGCTTCCATGGAAGGTTCTGCTCCTGAATTTCTGCTCCAATAAGTTGTGATTCTCTGCATCCATCTATTTCTCTAATTAGAGGAACCTGATTTGCCAGGCCACCTCACTTTTCAGGGTTTTGTTTGTTTGTTTTTCTTATCGTTAGGATAGGAACGGAGAATTGAAGCTCCTTACATGCCAGACTAGAAGGAATTCAAGAGGAATTCCTAGTGAAGTCCTATGGGCCTGGAAATATCTGTGGGGAAGGTTTTATATTACATACTTATTTTCTAATAGAGGAGTATTCTTCCTGTTTTATTCATGTGTCAGTTTTTGTAAGTTACGTTTTTATAGGAACTTGTTTATTATATCTAAATTTTCAAATCAAGGTTGTCACAAACTGATGATAATATCCTCATGTGTGTGGTAGCTGCAGGACCCATGACATCTCTTTTTTCTTTCATGATATTGGTTATTTTTTCTTTCTTCCTTCATCAGTCTTGCTAGGCATTTATCAGTTTCATTAAGCTTTTCTAATAAACTTTCTGCTGTGGTTACTTATGTCTATGAGACACTTCTAACATGTTTTCTACTTTTATCTTTATAATTTCCTTCTACTTCCTTTAACTTGCCTGTTCTTTTGTTTTGCTCTCTTCTTGAAATCTTATTTATGCTAGCTTTTAGTCTTTCCTTTTTCCCATTATATAGGTTTGAGGACTGTAGATTTAGCTCTAATTATTATAGAAATTGTATCTCACACATTTTAACATATATTTTTAATTATCCATTTAAAATATTTTTTAAAATTTTATTGAGATTTATATTTCGAGCTAAGGATTATTTGGAGGAATATTAATTCCTATATATTTAAGATGTTTTATTATCTTTCTATTTTTTCTTGCTTAATTCCAATATGATATAATAAATATGCTTAGAATTATTATAATTCTTTGACATTTGCTTAGAAATATTTTAGGAATCAATACATGGTCAGTTTTGGTAAAAGTTCTAGGTATTTTATAAAGAGTATATATTCTTATATTGTACAGTGAATCAATACAGATGTACCTATATTCATTAATCCCTACATATCTACAGATACTATTATAGAGAGAGATGTCTCTACATAGCTACAGGTTTGTATCTATATCTCTAATTTTGTTTATCATGTTGTTTAAATCTTTTCTATGTTCTCAAAATTTTTTGTTGGTTTCCTTCCATTAGTTTCTGAGACTGCTATTAAGTAGTCTTCTAGGATTGTAACTTTGACAAGTACTCTTCTAGGATTCCTTATTTTACTTTTGTTTCTGCTTCATACATTTAAAACTTATAGTAGAGTTGTATAAGCTTTTAGCATTATTATATCTTCTTGGTGGATCAACCATTGGGCACTTTGAAATATCCCTTTTTGAAGCCCAGTGTTCTTTGAGACCAAGTCTGCACCATCTGATGCCTTTGTAGCTTCAGGTTTTTTCATTTGGTTGGTGTTTACATGTCATAGTAATTTTCACATTTTCACTCTAAGCCTTTCTGTATCCTATATTTAAGTTGTACTCTTTGTAAAGAACATGTTATCAGGTTTTTTTGATTCATCTGATGTGATAATTTTTATTTTTAAAGAATTAATAAACATATTTAGTATAATTTGGAGGTAAAATCTTTCATTTTAGTATGGATTTTCTATTTTAATTACTGTGTCTTGCTTTTAAATGATCTTTTTCCCTTTATTTTCTGATAAATAAGCATTTTTGTTACTTCTTACTGTTCCTCCTTAATGTTGTTTGTTACCTATATTTAAATATTCTTTTGAGCTGGGGGAGGTAGTGCCTGCCTGTAATCCCAGCCTTTTGGGAGGCTGAGGCAGGAGCATCACAAGTTTGAGGCCAGCCTCAGTAACCTAGTGAGACCCTGTCTCAAAACAAAAAACAAAAAGAACTGGGAATGTGACCCAGTGGTAAATACTCCCGGGTTCATGCGCCAGTACCACACACACACACACACACACACACAAATTCTATTGGTGGCTCTCACAGAGATCACAATGGACGCCCATGCTAATGTAAATTAGTAGCTTTACTACGTCTCTGCAAATGCAGAGACCGTAGACGCCATCATCTTGGAATTCTTCATCTTTCCCCTGCCTCCTTTCACACCCTGATGTTATGGTTTCAGCTGTGCTGGTTTTGAACTCTGGCGTGGGCTTTCTTGCTCGGCGTAGTCAGTACTCACTCCGTGTCCTCCCTGCTCCTCTCCGAGCCTCTCTGCACGCCATGCTTTCGTCTGCAGCATCTCTTGATCCTGGAGAGCCTACTTCATGCTTCTCACACATGTCCGGCCATAAATGACCAAGACTGGCGGCAGGGAAGGAGTCCGGATGTCCTTGTTTCATCTTCACAGTGGGCTGTGTTCGCTGGGCACAGAATTCTAGATTGGCAGTTGTTTTCACTCACATTTTAAACATGACATCCATTGTTTTCTTTGAGAAAACAGTTGACAGTTATATTTTGCTTCTGTAACAGTCTGAAGACTGTTTTCTGACTGCTTTTAAGATTTTCTCTTAGTCTCTGGTTTTTGGCGGTTTGGGCGTGCCATCCCGGGGTGTGTGCACGTGTCTGTGTGCGTGCCTGTGTGTACCCTGCCTGGGCTCTGGAGCAGCTCCTGGAAGCGTGTCTGCAGCCCTGTCACCTGTCCCTTTGAGTTGACTCTCAGGTCTGTACCAGGGAATCTTACCTTTCAAATCCTTCAAACGTGCGAAAGATGAAGCCCAGGCTCCTCGTCCCGGTCCCAGGCCTCATGACCTAACTGTGACCGCCTTTCATCCTCGTTGCCTGTCCCATCCAGATCTAGCCTTCCCCGTGACCGACGGTGAGGTGCGTGTACTCATCCCACCCCTGTCTTTCTTGCCGCTGTGACGTGGCTTCCGCTCCCCTCTGTCTGGAGGATTCTCTTACCTCTACACGCACACGTATCCGCATCCAGAAAACTCCTTGCCTTCCACTGTCACCTCAGACATCAGCGCTGCAGGCAGCGTCTCTGTGGCCCCAGAATGGACTGCGCCTGGAAGGCCTGCCAGACCTCCCGGGAGCTCTACCTGCTTTACGCCGTAGCTCCTTTTTCAGGAAAGAGCCTTTTCCCTGACGACTCTGAATGCTGAGCCTCTCAGGAGCTGCAACTGGAGATTGCTCATATTTTGATGTCTGGTGCTTAATCCACTGTCACATCACAAACAAATATTTGTGAACACGTTAGATAACATCAAAATAAATAGGCCCCACTGAGTATCTATTTCTCAATATCTGCTGAGTCCTTCTGTGTCCAAGGCACTGAACCAAGTACGTGAGAATTGATAGGTCCTTTTACCCTCGGCAATGACCCAATGAGGCAGGTACTGTAATCACCCATTCTGCAGATGAAGGAAGTGAGGCTCAGAGAAGTTGCACAATTTACCCAAAGACCCAAAGCTAGAAAATGGCCAAGCTGAGTTTCACCCCCAAGCCTGCGTGACTGCAGAACACGGAGGCTTGCCCACAATGTGCAGACCCACCACATCCTGAGCCACCCTTTCCAGCTCCCACCATCTCCCAGACTTGGGCACCGATGACTGTTATCACCACTAGAAGGTTTTTCTGGAACATGGTGGCCCTCTGCAATGCTCATCCAAGGGTTAAAAGAATAAATGAGAAAATACCATTTTTACTGCGCCTGGATTTAGCCCGCTTATTTCTGACTCAACCAGTAATCCTGCGGCATTGTGAGATTGGAATGGGTTAGATAACTTAAAATAAGGAAATGTAATTCAAATTCTCCTCAAGATCTAGGTGTGAATTAGACTCTTGGAGACAGAAACCGGACTATTTTAGGCCATCTGCGTGGGAGTTTTAAGTGGATTTTCAGCCTGCTGACTGCACATAATTATGTACTTGCTAGAGGCATAAGAGAGCGCCAAACCCGGCAGGCCTGGTGGTCTCCCTTTCTGAAAGGAGAATAGGGACAAAAACCTGATGCACACGTCCACTGTGGCCTGAAGGAGTTAAAGAACCTTCCGGAGGAGGCTGATGGGCAAAGAGAATGCCAAGCACCCTGGGGCTCAGAACCCCAGGGTGGCTTCCTTCCTGCCAGGGTGGCAGCCACTTCAGGGGCCCTCTCGCAGCACCTCCTCAGTGCTGAGCCGGACAGGGCCACACGCACGGCATGCTCGGGCAACAGCTGGCCCTGGTCCTGGGCAGCTCGAGGCAGCTTCATCCTGCAGCCCGGGAAACCGCTGCTTGGCTTCAGCAGCAAGGTGGGGGTGCACTGGGGACGGTCCTTGTCTTCCCAGGGCCCTCTGGCCAGGGTCCACTCCTCAGTTTCAGCAACAGCCTCCCTGGAGCATAACTTTCCTCAACTCAAAAGGCAGGGGCGGAGGGTCAGGCGGGAGGTGCCGCCTCACGGTGTGACTGGGAGGGTGCTTTGCATGTGGGGTGGTGCTGTGCAAAGAGCAAGCCTCACTGCAGGGCCCGACGAGGAGTGGCAGAGAAGTCACTTGGCCCCTGGAACAAAGCCTGTGACAGCAGCCAGCCATGCCAGTGAGCCCCGTTAATGTAACAGGAGTTAAGAGAGTTTAGACATTGAGGCGGCGCCTGACAAACAGGAATAAAAACAGGTCTGGGAGGTTAGGGGAATGCGTTTGGGCTTTCATGGGTTGGGAGGCGTTGACCGGAGGCCATACCTACCACTGGCCAACAGGCTGCGCTTCTCGAAGCACAATAACACCCTTGTCCCATTTGACCCTCAGCAGCCTGTGAGGGAGCAGGCAGCACTGTGACCTGTCGTCCAACTGGGTAAGAGAGATCAGGCCGTAGCAGTGTCGGAAGGACAGGGAGGGCTGGAGACTGAGACGTGCTCTTCCGGTTCCAGATCCTTGTCTCCCCAGCGCAGTGAAGAATCCTGACCTAAACCTGGCGTGCTTGGAAGACGATAGCATTATCAGATCAGCAGTCCTACCGAGCTGTACCCAAGCAGTGGGTGGGGACAATGAAGGTTGTGCAGGTTTGGGGGGTTTCTGCAATTGGCTCAGGGTCTTCTGTAGAGGAAACCACTTCAAGTCCTTCCTAGGACTGTCTCTAATGAAGAATCTGCCGTTACAGGCACGCCCCAGGGCCCCGGCCTGCAGGCTTCACGCATGGGCAAATGCTGCCCCACGAATCAGCCTTCCTGGTCTCCTCCATGTGCTGGAGACCTGGGGATCTGGGTGTTTGGGGCACCGTGCTGAGCCCCACAGGAGGTAAAGTGCAAGTCTATTTCAGGATCCTTGTTTCTAGGAGCCCAGATTCTAGACTGAAGACATGGAAACACACACAGAATTCATGTCCCCGCTGCTTTTGAGAGAGAGACCAGGAGTAGCCACAGAGGCTCCAGGAGGGAGTTGTTCTTGAGAGCAAGCCAGGCACAGATGAGGAGCTCGGGAGATGGAAGGCATCTATTTCCAAAGCTCGGGGACAGCTGGGGTACGTGTGAGACAGCGAGGACTGGGGCAGGAGGGTGAACTACTCTTTCAGGAGGCCAGGCCCAAGGAGAGGTGGATCAACAAGCAGAGGCTTAGTCCTGGTGCTCTTGTGGCCAGACCAGGTGATCCCAGAGGGTGGGCTGCCCGTGTGGGCGAAGGCGACCTGGGGGGAGGGAAAGTCGTGGGGAGGTGGGAGAGAGAATGGAGGCACTGGGTGGGAGGAGACAGAGGCTTCCACTGAGCACTGTGCCCCGTGGGGACAGGCTGCCTCCCATACAGTCCCCGCCGTGATCTTCCTCTGAGAGACTTCCTGTCTTCTCTTCCCTTTCCTGCTTGGTGCATACTTTTCCTTCTTATGGTGGATTCTGTATTTTTAGCCCAGGCAGTTGCTGTGGCAACCACTAGAGCGGAACATTTTGTTTCCCAAGAACAAATGCTCGCTTAAATATTCAAGCAATTTGCCGTTGTTCAAAGGGCCTGAGATTTCCAGTATATTATTCAGACCATCCGAGTGAAATTGGATTTTCTCTCCTTTACTTTTTAGGGTTTCCACGGTGTTCTCACACTTTCCAGGGTTGGGAGGGGGTCCGCATTAATGTTTACATCAAGCATGGAAATCCCTCTCCAAAGGAGAACAGGCACCGTTTCTTGATGTCCCACCCCAACCTTCTTTGGAAGATGTCAACAGTAAGGGGTGCAGTCGTTGAGGCTGGGGGCGGTTTCTGCATTTCTTCCCTTCCCCTGGGAAGTGCTCTTGCCTGCCTTTTAACAAACAGGCACATCCCTCTCAAGTCTGTGCCTCCGCCGATGCTGGCATTGGCTCCTCGTTCCATGTTTTGACCTTTCCCTACTTCAAAGAAATTGTAGGGATTGCATTACCGTGCATCTTTCCCCTAAGAGTGCTGCGTGCACACCGTAGGTTGTGGAAGGCAGCATGTCCCTGTTTTAGCATCTGAGCTTCCAGATCTTATTTCAGCCTCCAGATTTTTTTCAAGTGCATTGGAGGGTAAGGAAGGCTCTCCCACACTTCGGGATAAGGAATTCTTGGGTTTGGTCCATGAATGTGGATAGAAAAAAACAGCACCATTATTTCTGCTAACTTCTTATTGAGGTTCAGCATTCCCTTTCCTCACCAAGACAGGCAGCAAATCAAAAGTCCAATAGAGACTTTGTCACTGTGAATCCTACTGCACTGAATTCTTGAAGTTACACCAAAATCTTGTGCTTGCTCATCACCACTTCAAAACCACAGTAGCTAAAGTGCACACAGTCCAATGTTGGTGCCTCTTGAGATAATGCATACACACACGTATACTTCTGTGAGAACATTGAATTTTAGTGTTTTGAGAAATATATTGAAATATAACCGCTTTCCTTTGAAACAAACCATATTGTATTTTGTGCATTTAAAAATAATATTCTGGAAGAGGGTCTGCAGGTTTTCCAGACTGTCGAGGGATCCATGGGACACACAGCATCTCGCGGCTCCTCGTCCACACATCTGCACTGCGGCAATGCCCTCTCTGCGTCGTGGTCAGCTGGGTCCTTAGGACATAGCATTGCATTCCTCAGGAGTGGGATTTGGACCCTGTCCAAGCAGCCCTGGCTCTTTGGGGAGCAGGAAGTCTTGAGAAGGAGCTGCTGGTGCCATTCACTGTCACCCACGGCATGTTCTGCACCCTGCTTGTGGCCTTTGAAAGCCATTTGTGTAACTGGTCATTCAGAGACAGCCCTGCAGAAGGAGGGGCAGCACCGGGGGAGAGTGAGGCTTAGAGGTCATCGCGGTGTTCAAGCAGGAGGAGACGGTGTGGGCTGAGGGAGAGGCCAGGATGCTTGGGACCTGCAGGAAGCTGTCCTGACCTTAGCTGCTGTAATCACAGGTGGTGTGATGTGCAGCTGGACAGCAGTGCCCGTCTGCTGATGCCCACGGTGTCCTGGCACTGCCCATCACAGCTGCAGGGCTCTCCGTGTCCCTTCTGCTTCCCAGATCCAGAGCTTGTTCACTGCTGAGATTGAACCTAGACCCTTGCTGGCTGGAATTCTGAGCCATGCCGTCCTCAGTCCTCCAAGCTCAGGAGGACAGATGCAGCAGAGGTGGGAGCGGGGACAGCAGGGAGGAGACCCAGTGCACACAGCTTGCAGAGGTGCTGGACAAGGCGGGGTTGGATGCTGGATTCCTGAGCTTCCACAATAACCTTGCTTCGATACCTTGGTCGGTGCCTTTGGGAACTCACCCTTGCCTCCTCGGAGATTCTGCTTTTGCATTTACAAAGGTTTTGTTTCCAGCTAAATTGTGCTATGACTAAGGTCCTTTCAGTTCTGGACGTTGGTAGTTCTGAGCATACAGTTCTTTAGACTTTAGTTCCTTGAAATGAAGACGGACTTGTCCATGCTTCTGCCTTGGTGACCACATTGGACCATGGGAAGCAGAGCCCGGAGGCCATGGCTGAGGGAGTCTTTCCTTCTTCTTGGTACTGGGGATCGAGTCCAGGGATGCTGAACCACTGAGCCACATCCCCAGGCCTTTCTGTTTTTGTTTTGCTTTGTTTTGTTTTGTTTTGATACAGGGTTTTGCTAAGTGGCTGGCCTCCAACTTGTGATCCTCTTGCCTCAGCCTCCAGCATCACTGGGGTTACTGGTGTTACTGGTGTCTGCCACCATGCCTGGCTGGGCTGAAGAATTCCAGAAGACCCCCTAAGGCTTACTCCACAGAGGGGCATCTGTTCTCCCCTGGCTGCACAACTGTGGGCTGCCATCTCTTCTCACACTCCAGCTTAGTTGACACACCAGGTGGAAAGCAGTGACCAATTCCATAAGCCTCACCTCAGGGTTCCATCGCTTTATCTGAGACTCTTATCAATCACCTGGGAGGGTTTGGGCAGTAATTTCTGGGTAACCCAGAAGCACCTGTGTGTGATGTAACCACCTGAAGGGTCTTCGTTCCTGATCTCACTTGCCTTCCCATCTCCCCTGCTGGCTCCACCTCTGTCACCTTGTGAAGTGAACATCTCCAATACTCCCAAGAGGTCAAAGCAGTGTGGGCTGGACAAGAGGTGGCTGTCCTGCTCCATTGGGTCCCTTGGCTCTCTGGGGGGCTCCAGCTCAGGCCTTGTCCCCTTGCATCCGACAGGCAAGTGCACCCTGGATAGGGCTGCTCTGCTTCCAAGGCTGACTTCACCATCCAGACAGACCCGGTTCTGTGCAGTCCATCAGGAGCTTGAGAATAGATTCTGAATGGTCAGCATGGAGCTCGGAACACCCGCCTCCAACGTGAAATGGTTAGGTGTACCTGGCCTCCTGATTTAGCAGGAATGTCCAATAAGGAAAGAACCTGGTATTTGATTTCCTGCTTCACAGAGGACAGGCCTTGGTTTCCACAGCATGTCAGCAATTCCGCTCCTTTCTTGAGAATGGAATGCTCCTGGGGTAGAGCTGGGGCGAAGCCAGGCTTCCGGGCACCCGCAGCTGTGTTGAGGAGATGAGCCCTGGGTAGCCGTGCAGAGGCAACGTGAGGATCTTCCAAAAAGCAGCTCTTGATCACTGCTTTGTACCTGTCAAAGCCGGGGTGACTGGGGATTCAGGGGTGAAAAATGTGTGATTTCTGACCTCAAGATTTCATAAGCCATTTGGAGTGGATGACACATCTCAATGACTTTCGTCCAACTCTGTAATGACAGCCCACCTTTATTGGTTGAGAAGAATTCTTTCTTTCTCTGTGAGTCTCAGAAGACGAGAGGACTTGAGATTTGGTTGGTCCTTGGAGGAAATGAGGAGTTTGATGAGTGAGTACAGGCGGATCCCCGAGGGAGGAGGAGAACCGTCCTGCAGAAGCCAGGACTCGAGCTGACCAGAGTTGGAAGGGGAAGGACATTATTTGGGGAATACCGGGAGTGGCAGTGGGTCTGAGGGGGCTTTGTTGTTGTTTGTTTGGGATTTTTTGGTACCAGGAATAAAACCTGGGCACTTAACAACTAAGCCACACCCCAGCCCAAGTTTGATGTTAATGAATGAAAATCCGTATAAAATAAGGCACTTTAAACAGAAAGGCACACAAATCCAGGTTGTATATTGACCAGGTGACAAAAATGTTGCAACCAGCGGCTCAAGGGAGCCCCTCCTGTGTTCCTCTGGGGATCTGAGGAAGGAGCTTGCAGTGATGTGAGAGGACATGACCACCAGGGACACTGGGAATGGATGGTACTTATCCCCTGGATGGACAGCAATGCCAATGACAGCCTCGTGTGATCGCTACGTCCTACACTTTGGGCTTTGTGACAGGTGTGAGAGACAGTGACAGTGAGGAGAGGGACAGACCTGCGCCCTCTCGAGATCATACACCCTGGAAGGTGGAGATGCTCATCTACCCCTTGCCCAGGGTGTGGAGGGTGACTCAGGGAGGTTTGGGGTGCCCAGGAGGATGAAGCAGCAGGGACTTGGGCACAGATAGGCACCCATCCTCTCCCATGCCTGGGGGACCTGGAGGCCCATGGGGACAAAGCCGTTTGCCTCAAATTCCTCTGCCCACCATGCACAACTGCCTCTGGGGGTTGAAACTGGTGGGGGGGTTGGAAGGCAGCTGGGATGAGTCACCTCACTATAAAAGGAGTCCTGGTTTTATTGAGATCCACTTTAAACACCATGGTAGAGAGATGCGGCCACAGGAGCCACTGCACATGAGGACAGAGTGGCTGAGCTGCAGAGCTTCATTGGAATGGCCACCAGAGACGGACGGGCTCCAAGCAGTTCACTGCACACAGCGTGCAAAGGTAGATCTGCTCCACGGAGCCAGGGAATCTGCACAAATCCAATGTATCTAAAATAGGGAGCTTCCCATGTTCTTGGATAGGCAGAATTAATATTGTCAAAATGGCCATACTTCCAAAAATGCTATACAAATTCAATGCAATTCCAATTAAAATCCCAATGACGGACCTCATAGAAATAGAGCAAGCAATCATGAAATTCATTTGGAGGAATAAGAGACCCAGAATAGCTAAAGCAATTCTTAGCAAGAAGAGCAAAGCAGGAGGTATCACAATACCAGACCTTCAACTATATTACAGAGCAATAGTAACAAAAACAGCATGGTATTGGCACCAAAATAGACAGGTAGATCAATGGTACAGAATAGAGGACACAGAGACAAACCCACATAAATACAGGTATCTCATACTTGACAAAGGAGGCAAAAACATGCAATGGAGAAAAGACAGCCTCTTCAACAAATGGTGCTGGGAAAACTGGAAATCCATATGCAGCAAAATGAAACTAAACCCATATCTCTCACCCTGTACAAAACTCAACTCAAAGTGGATCAAGGACCTAGAAATCAGACCAGAGACTCTGCACCTAATAGAAGAGAAAATAGGTCCAAATCTTCATCA
>JAJEJO010000806.1:626817-645451 GCA_020662805.1 Glaucomys volans
CCTTCCTTCCTTCCTTCCTTCCTTCTTTCCTCCCTCCCTCCTTCCCTCCTTCCCTCCCTCCCTCTCCCCCTCTCTCTCTCTCTTCCTCCCACCTTCTCCACTTCTGTTGCTTTGTTCTCAAGACCTTGGTTGCTCATCTGAGCTGTGTCCAGTTCGACAGCATCTGTCATTGCCACCCATCCCCCAGTTTCTGATGGAATAAGAGAGCAGTGACCCCCTTTCTCTCATTTCACTCTCACTTTCTAGAGATCTGATGTTCTTGGTAACGGGTGGCAGCTCCTCGGGGACCTTGGCTATGCGTGCGTGTGCTAGGATTAGAGAGAGCTGCAGGGGACGCCTGTTTTCCTTATTCCTGCAAAGGCAACAGCACCCTGTGGCCTGGGGCTTCAAGGAAGAGGCACTTCCCAGGTTCAAGGTGAAGGGCACACAGAAGGGGAGGAGAGTGAGAGCTGCCCTCAGGAGCAGCAGATAGACAGCCACACCACAAAGGACCCTGGGGACCCCTCAAGGAGGCACGGCTCTATTCACCTTGTCTGGAGGCACACATCCCAGTGTGGGCTCCTGTGTTGGGAACCTTTGTTATGGTCCTCTCAACTGTCTGTTGTGGGCACAATGCTGTCCACCTCCCTGCCGCTCCTTCCCCTGCGATGTCCCCAGGTGGTACTGGGACGAGGATCTGTAGGCCCTCTGATGGCAACAGACCCTTGGGAGAGAGGCTGGTTTGTGCAGGGCCCCCAGATGGTGAGTGTCATAGTTGTGAATCGCCCAACCCTAGAGGTACCAGAGCAGACAGACACAGGCAAGGAAACGCCCTTCTGGAAGGACTGGTTTCCTAGCCTACCTCACACTGAGGACTCGGTCGTATTCCTTTTCAACTCAGCTGGCTTAAAAGATGTAGGAAGTTTCTGTACTCTGTGGATTTCACTGCAAACATGGATAATTTAATCCAAAGGAAGGACAAATAAAAATAACGCTGAGACTTCAATTGCAGGGGAGGACCATTTGATTAAAAAGTCCCTTGTGCCTTGAGAGAGGTTCTATATGAAAACATAATTGAGCTCAGCCATCTAGCTTAAAAGGAGATGTTGGCACACATGAAAGACGGAGGGAAGGTCTTTCACAAATAGCCTGTTGTTCCAACTGAAATAGGCGGGTCCAGTTTAGGTTTTCCAGATGGAATGTAAGATACCCAGGGAAATTAGAAGTTCAGATAAGCAGTGAATGATTTTTTAGTATGATGGACCAAATACTGCATGGGACATGCATGCACTAAGAACTAGGTGGCATCTATTTGCGTTTGCTAAAACTAATCATGTGCCTTAGAATCAACAGCTGGCCCTGGGTATGAGAAACGTAGATGGCATTGTAAATACAATGCTCTCCCAAGCCATATGCTCAATAAATAATCATTCGGGTTGAATAAAATAGAACGTGCTCCTACATAGAAGCATATCCCTGTACAACAGCTGTACAGAGGTCGTTTTCCCAGTGCTAGGGGACAGCACAGGGCCTTGTACCTCCTAGGAAGCACGGCACCACTGAGCTCCATCCCTAGCCCCGAAGAAGGAACTTTTATTCTGATTTAAAATCTGAAGAAACTGAGGCTCAGGAGACTTACCTGAGTTTTTCAGGGTCACATAATTAGTAGGTGGTAATGGTGGCATACTCACCAAAGTCTCTCTGACTTTCAAATATTTCTATACAGATGTCCAGAAAAATTGAGATATCTCCTAATCAGGGAAACAATGGTTTAAGACAGATCAATTATGTTATAGGGACAGGAAGTCTGTCACTTTGCCAACTGGAAGCTTATGTTGGAAACTTAGGACAAACCACCAACTTAGGAGCTGGAGCAGCTTCAGGAGGCATTTCTCTGCATACAGCGAAGACCTCGAGGCCAGGTACCAAGTGCAGCACTGCCACACTCCAGGGCGAAGGCAGGGAAATCCAGGAGGAGGAACTTCCTGATGCCCCAGGCATAAAATCTGGACAAAGTTCAATATATCACTTACCTCAAAAGAAGAGAAAATCCATAGGAAGCAGAAATAAAGAGAAACCCAAAGTCAAAAGGAGGAGTGACTCATGGGACGTTGGGTATGGAAGGAAGTTCTGTGGGGTAGGGGTTGGGTTTTTCAAGCTCCAGTGCACAGGCCCTGAGGTCTGAAGTCATTTGAGTCATTACCCGCGGCTGTAACGGAGTCTTCTACTTACTGCTAGGATTTTCAAAAGCAGATCCTGTCCATGCAAAAAGGATTAGAACTCCTCACGTGACCTCAGGAAATAGCTGCACATTGGGCCCGAGAGGGAAAAAGTGTCAACAGGAATCCAGAATCTCAAAATCACGAAGCAGTGTGTGGAATCTAAACATATGCAGCCCACTTGGTTTAGGAAGCCCGAATTTAGAGGTCAGCACAGACATCCAGCTGTGGGGGAACCTGAGGCCCTGCAGAGGTGAACATGGAGACACCTGGTCGGGGTCAGAGGTCAGCCCAACAGAACGCCCCTGGACACCACCTCCAGGAAGGAGGAGCTCCATGCAAACGACACAAACCCCTCCCGAGGAAGACTCAGTGGCAACACGAAAGGGAAAGCGGCCACCTTGAGAAAAGCGCTGCATTTAAAAATGTTCACTTTGGAACATCAACAGGGATGGAAATCAGAAGGCAAAAAGCAAAGACATATAAAAAGAGAAAGTGCAGAGAAATTGAAAAATAAAAATACAGTCAGATTAAA
The DNA here is from genome assembly GCA_020662805.1 of Glaucomys volans. Lineage (NCBI taxonomy): Eukaryota > Metazoa > Chordata > Mammalia > Rodentia > Sciuridae > Glaucomys > Glaucomys volans. The sequence continues at coordinate 629,551 of JAJEJO010000806.1, forward strand.
ATCTCAGTGTAGATTAAACAGTGAAGTCCGTGGAGCTGAAGACAAAACTAGTTAATTAATTAATGGAAGATGATGTGAACACAACATCCCCCACAGGGAAGAGGGTGGAGAGGGGGAGTCCCAGGAAGAGCTGAAGGAGGCGAAGTCAGAGTGAGAAGTCTATCATACCCCTGCTGGAGAAAGGGGATGAACAATAATCAAAAGACACGGGTTCATAATTTTTCAGAAGTGAAGGAAGACATGAATCCCCACCTTAAAATTGCACGATTGATCCCAAGGAGGGTGAATTCCCTAGGGAAACTGCGCCAGGACACAGAAGAGGACAAGTCAAATCTCTTGTTAGCAGGAGAGAAAGATGGTGTCCTTGCAAGGAAAGCTGGCCAAGGCGCGAAGCTGACTTCACAGCGACGGAAGACAGAATGAAACGGACTAAAACCCCCATGCGCCCAGCTCAACTGTCACAGAGAGGCGTGGAGATGCAAAATCGTTTCCAAAGAAGGGAGACCAGTGTACTGATCACGGACACCGAAGAAACCACAAAAAGGTGAGCCTCCGGGAAAAGAGGGTTAGTCCAGAGAGAGGGTCAGAGACACGCACAGCCGTGAGGAAGGAAACGGGGAGCCCCGGGTGAGCCCAGACAGTGTTAAGACGCAACAACAAAGGGACCATCATGAGGAGTTTACGGCGTGATGGAAGGACATCCACAGCAGGAACCTGAGGGGTTTGGATTTAAAGCATCAGCTTCCTGCACCTGGTAAATAAGGGACATTGATTAAAACTGGACTTCATTATGTATCCATGCTGAAGAGTAAACTAAACACCTATGTTCAAAGGGGTGGATGAAGAAAAGGAAGAAAACTGGATAGAATATGAGCAAAGACTTGGTAAATAACGTGGGAGATGGAAAACACACAAAAAGATGCAAGGAAGTTCAGATATATATATACTCACGGTAAATAAGAAGGGATGAAACTCCCGGTTAAAACAGCAGGAAATTTCAAATTAAGTGGGAAGTATTCACTACTTATATATCTCAGAAGCAAGGACATAGAAAACTTTAAAGCTATTTTTAAAATATATAGTAGAAAGAAAGAAAGTCAGTATTACAATATTAATATCAGATAAATCTAGATTTTAAGGCACAAATATCAATAGTTGTAAAAGGAGATTTTTTTTTCAGTACTGAGGATTGAACCCAGGATGCAAGCACTCTACCAACTGAGCTACATCCCCGACCCAGGAGTTATTTTTAATGATTAGAAGAACAGTTCATCAGGAACATGTAACGATCACCATACTCTCCACACTGACAAAATCCATAGTGGGAGATTTGTTAATGACTATCAGAAACTGATAGATCAAACAAATAAAAACTAATAAAAATGTAAGTGTTTTAATAGTAGTATTAGGAAAGTTGATTTGGTAGACATATTTAAGTTTACCCATCAAAGAGAATTCATCACTGACTCTTCTTATAAGCACCTTTCCAGAGAAAATGAAACAAACAAAATTCCCCTATCAATTCATAAAAGCTATCCTGACTTTGATACATGGACAGACTTTTGTGAATGAACAAATTCTCATTTACAAACACAAATGAAAATTTCACAAAATATAAGGAAACTGAACCTGGTCCCCTATTATTTTTAAAGTCCATCATGATCAAAGAAGGCTTGCTCCAGAAAGGCAAGGAAGTAGTAATATTGGGAAATCCAAAAAGGAACTCGCCACATGAACAAAATCACCTAAGCTACTCAGGGCATGAGTAAAACCCTGTGTGTTCTAAAACGACAATCTAGCAAATCGCAGCGGACACTCCTTGACTGGACTGGGAGAAGCCCACAGACACGGGCAGTGCCCGCACCCACAGCCCATCAGACCTTCGCCCCTGAAGCTGGAAATGCCAGAGGCGCCCCCGAGGCTCCTGCCCTTCCTGGTGCAGGAGGCCACAGGCACCCGGGAGAGGCCAGAGTGGGAGGCAGAATAAGGATCAGATCCAGAGAACGGAAGTTCCCATCTACAGACTAGTCTTAGAACTAATATTTGCAAAACTTTGTAAATTATAAGATCAGAATTAGAAACCTATTGGCAGGTGAGGAAAGAGAGTGGTTTTCTGGATGCAGGTTTGGTTGTGGAGACTGGGAGGTCCGCCCGGCGCCTGCCGTTCCTGCTCCAGACCATGGTTAGTGGGTTATTCTGGGTCTAGCATGTCCTGTGAGGGATTCGTTCTTGGGTCAATGCTCCACATTGGCCTGGGGTTGTATTTTCTCTAGAACCCTCTGCCTCTCCTTGGATTTTCCATGATGGCCACAGAGGTTGTTGGAACTTCCCCGAGGCTCCACAGACAGCCAACAGGACGTCCTGATCCAGCCATCACACTCAGTCACCCACCGAGGGATTTTCAGCCTCTGGGTCCTTCGTATTAGGAATTCACCAAACTTGGCAGGAAGTTGAGTGTTTTGTGCTTCCTTTTCAGTGATAGGGAGAGAGGCATTGCTGACACTTGATGGACTGTGCGCTTCAGGCCAGGGACTCGGGAAGTAAAGGTCACTTGCTCCACGTCCATGCTGACCGATGGCTGTGGCACTGGGGTGATTTGCAGGGAGAGCACTGGCCCCGGGGATTGCTAAGGAGCACTGGGCTGGGTGACCTCGAGGGGCTGGCATTGCAGCAATCTCTTCTCTGCCCTTGAGAGTGGTGCTGACCTTCCCTGCCAGGGCTTCTCATCCAGGTGGCTGTCCTAGGAGTGCTGGGCAAGGTCGGTGGCCCTGGGAAGAGCAGAAGTGAGTCACACGTAGACATTGACAAGCGTCTTCACGTTTACAGAGGCTCTGGACAAGGGCCATCGGGGGCTCTCAGCAGCCGCAGCCCAGGTGTCCCTGCGCTGGGTAGGGAAGGGTGCTGGCTTCGGAAGGCACACTGAGGGTGCAGGCTCTCAGCATGCACGGAGCGCAGGCCCAAGGTCGGGCCAGGAGGTTGTCGTGTTCTTTTAGCCCCACATGGGGACTCAGTGACCAGCGAAGGGTGGCCGTAGCAGGTCACTCCGACTGATGTCGGAGGCCATCAGTCTCTGGGTGAGAGCTTCTGTGGGACCCACGTGTCTGCCAAGGACACAGGGAACACAGACTGCCCAAGGGCCAGACCCTGCACCTTCAATGCCCAGAGATCTCACCCCCAGCGAAAGGGACCGTGGAGAGTTCTTAGATCTCTGTGCTTCAGTTTCTCTAGTCACTAAATAGAGTTAATTACACTGACGACATTGAGATGGTATGACAACAGAGTGCCTAATAAACACCCCAGAAAGCCCAAAGTGAAATACAGAGGCTGGAGGACTCTATGACGACCATCAACCACTGTCAGGAATAAGGGGACAAAACGGCACGGAGGGGCTTTGGTTTCAGGGGACATTCAACATGTCCCTGGGCTTCCTGAGTACACGCTTGGGCTTACTGGCAGTATGTGCACTTATTTTCTTAATTAAAAAAAAAATATGGAGACATAGCAATATAAAAATTCATCCACATAATATCAAAAAGTGACATAAAGTAAGAATTTGAAATTCCTCCCCTCCCGTCCCCTCCCCATTGTCTCTCAATCCCACCCCCAAACTTAATCTTTGCTGACTGCATCTGGTTTTCCTGCCCTTGAAATGAGATGTGCTCCCCAATTACATGTTATGAAATAATGAGCACCCCTTCCAGGCACGCGGGGCCTCATCGTTTGGGAAACGCTGTGTCCTCTGGGCCTCCTCAGAGCCTTGGGGAGGCTTGCCATGACCTCTGTGCCAGGTTGTTACCATGGCCACCTGTGGGGATCCAAGTCCTGATCCTGCAGGAACCACGGTTGAATGAAGGAGATCATATACTTATTTCTGTCTGGGTCTGGAAGACAGAGGAGCTGGGGAGTTTTTTTTTTTTTTTATTAAATATTTTTTTAGTTGTCAATGGGCCTTTATTTAATTAATTTATTTGTATGTGATGCTGAGGATCAAACCCAGGGTCTCACACATGCCAGGCAAGTGCTCTACCACTGAGCCACAGCCCCAGCCCCTAGGGAGTGTTTATATGGGGAAGCGTCATAAACCACAATGCGGAATCACATTAAAATCCAAAGAAGCAGGGCTTGCTCACAGTCCGACCATTAGGAGAGACTCCCAGCTTGTTTTGTCACTCCGCGTCCATGTTTCCTCTCCCAGGCGCTATGCGGTTCACAGCTTGCACATTCTAAGCGGGCATGTGTTATAGAGGGTTTAACCCTTCATGTCAGAGGACCCTCAGAGGCACTCAGTACGGCTGATAGAGACATGTGACCGCCCGAGCGGATTCTAAACTTCCTGGCATTACCAGTCGCTGCGAGAATGACTTGACTTATCAGGGTGTGTGTGGTGAGAAATAAGGAAAGTTCACTCTTGGCACATTCTTCCACAAGCCCTCCAGGACTCTTGCTGTCCCTGACCCCTCTGTGGCCCCGCTGTGGTGGCACCACCAGGCTGCCTGCTCCTGAACCCGCTGATTGCTCAGTTACCCATTAACTCCGACCCGACAGTGTGCGTAATGGCACCGCCAGCCTGCTGGGGCTTCTGGCGTGAGCGTGTTACCAGGACTGTTTGAGGTGGGTTAATGCAGTTAATGTTTAACCCGCTCAGGCAGGGGATTTGTGGAGACCACATCCCTTAACTTAGAAGGGGGCCTTCCATAGGTCTGGTGCGAGGGGTGTGTGGCCTGAGGCGCTCCCCGCTGGCAGTGGGGAAGAGGACCTGCAGCTGTGTGGGGCTGGAGTCACTGAGACGCAGCACACTGACCCTTTGGCTTCCCTGCTGGTGGCGCCTGGCTCTTGGGTGTGGAAGGAGGAGTGACAGCTTTGCCCTTCTAAGATGAAGGACAGCACGTGGTGTTCTGCTCCCCGACACTGGTGTCTCCTCGCCCTGTGGCAGGAGGGAAGCAGCTGTGAAGCTGAGGTCTTTGGCAGGGCCACCTCCTGTTCCTTGTGCTGCCACTGAGGGAGGGGGCAGGTAGCAGGGGAGCTCTGGCTGCCAGGGGAAGGGTATCTTCAAGGGGTCAGTGTTGGTCCAGGAGCTAGGAGAAGAGAGGGCAATCCTACACCTTCCTGTTGGTTCCAACCGAGAAACGTTAGCATTTGGCCACAAGAGCTCAGAGGCCCTTCCCCTGTGGGTGCTCAGTCACAGCCTCCTCTGGGCTGCAGAGGGCAGGGCCAAAGGGAGCTGCAGAGGGGAGCTTTCGCTAGGGGACCCCAAAGTTCCAACAGCTCTTTTATTTGCGGGCCTTCACATTTCCATGGCAACCTGCAAGGGCAGATGCCGTGCCCACAGTGTTTACTGTTCTGACACAGCGCCCCGCGCCGTGCCTGCCGCGCAATGGAAAATCAATGTGTTGTCAAATGACCTTTACAGCATCTATTTGAGGTGAAATCCCATTAAACCATTCCCTTCTCTGCAGCCTAAAAATCATTCAGTATTAACAATTAGGTTAACAAATAAACAAACAAAGAAAGCTTGTGCATGGGAAAAGAGGCTGGAAGGAAATGATCAAAATGTCAACTCTCTTTGGGAAAGTTTCGTTTCTCTCTGTTATGCTTTTGTTAACTCTGTTTTTCTAACTTTCTGTAATAAAAATGTGCTAACTTTTCTAGTGAAAATATCCTTAGCAAACTTTGTTTAAAAGTGTGAAATCCTCTGTAAGTCTGTCTGAAGCGGTAACAGCGATCCGCTGACCCTCCCACTGTTCGGGTGAGGGGCGGCTGGGGAGGAATGACACGAGCACACATGAATCTCGGTAGTGGAGGTGTCAACTCACGTAGTTCACAGCAACCAAACACAAGGCAGGGAAAGTACCTGGTGGTTCGTCCAGAGCAATAACATTGCGCAATTCTTCCATGAACATGCGCGAGTGTGCGTCCCGATGAGTCCTGTGGCGTCACCTCTTTCTGGGTCGATCTCACTTCCCCTGGATCTCAGCCGTTTTCTGTTGCCATAACTGAATGCCACGGTCTGGGCAATCTATAAAGAATGGAGGTTTATTTAGCTCATGGTTCTCGAGCCGTGAAGTCCAGGAGTATGGTGTCTGCATCTGGTGGGGGCCTTCGTGCTGCATCATAACGTGCCGGAGGGCCACACAGTGAGATCGAGCCATCAGTGCCATCCTGGGGACAGCTCCCTCATGGCCTCATCTAAGGCTAATTACCTCCAAAGCCCTCATCGCCACATAACATCAGTGTATGAATTTGAAAATTAAAGTTTTAACACAAGAACTTTTGGGGGTCACAAAGAATAGCACTCTGCCTCTTCCACTGCCACCATCCTGAATTGCTCTGATGGGGCTAAGTCTTGACTATCTCTGGGCCTTCTCACCTAGGAAATGTCTCTGTTTCAGGATGCCGCTTGCAGAAGTGTCACACATTACATGAGGCCCTTTCTGATTTCTTTCCAGCCCTACCTTTCACCTTTATCAACAACCAATGCCCCATCTTCTGGGCCTTCTTTGTACCCCATGAGTGTGTCTGTTGAGGGCCTGCAACCCTGGACTATTTTATTCGTACTTGATGGTCCCACCAAAGCCAAGTCCTTGTCTGGGAGCGCAGAGTGGTGCGGGTGGTGAGCACAGGGCCCTGGCTCCTCTGCAGAGGCCTGAGGTGTGGTAGGCCAGTCTGTCATGTGGGGACAACCCAGCCCAGGCAGATGCCAATGCTATCCACACAGCCCAGCATCCACCATCTGCTGACCTCAACCTCCCACTTCCCAACCGGAAAACAGAGTAGGACAGAGATGAATAGGATTGCAGGGCTGACCAACAGCATTGGTTCTTTTCCAAACCCTGATTAGCATAACTTTGGATCAATAGGATTGCCTGAAGTGCTACACAACCCCTAGACAGACACTCCAACAGCAACCCCTACTGCATTCCTCTGGGCCTTTACAAGCAGTCTGCTTCAGTTCTTCACACTGGAGTGAATCTTCTTCCTCTTGCCTTCCATGGTCCCATGGATTTTGTCCTTTGGATTTGCAAGACAAGAATCCAGAAAGAGAGCCCAGCCTGCTGCTTGGAGCTGCTGCCCTGAGCTGCCAGGCCACTCCGGGAGAGGAGAAGGATCCTGCTTTGCTGGCTGTGACCTCAGCTGATGCTGGCAGGCGTCCCCTGCTGTGACTGGCTGCTAACACCAGCCCGCAGAGTCCTGCAGCCTGCACAGGCCCCACCTGCCCGCAGAGCTCCGCGGCTCCCTGGGTGTAGCAGGCGTCCAGTGCGGTTCTTGGCATCTACCAGCTTCAAAAGATGTTTGATGAATGAGAAGCAAAATCAAACACAATTTCCATTCCCAGTGACCTGCTGATGAATGGCAGGCGGTAAGGCAGTGAAAAGACACATGCACTGGGAATGTGGCCTTACAGTGGATGGGCTGTGGCATGGTGGCCGAGCGCTCGCCTTTCAGAGACGTAAACTAACTTTCTGTCTTTTGGGTCTCCCAGCGCTCTACTTCATTGTTTCTGTCTACAATCTCGTCTGGGAGCTTACTGACTACATCTTGTCTATCACAAATTCTGTGGTTTTGTGGTAAGAACAAAAACCAGTTTCTATGCAGCTATGGTGATCATTGCTTGTGAAAAGCACAACAAAATAAACAACTCCTTTCCTTGCGCTCATCAAAGGAATACAGAAGAGCTTCGTGATGCCTGCCTGATTCAGGTGCAGACATTCATGCCAAGCGCTCCAAAACAACCACAATGGCTGCAATGGCACGTTGGCAGTGCTCACAAACGGGCAGAGCCTCCACCCTGTGCCAGACGCTGCATCTAAGCACTGGCCTGGCTCTTATGGGGACAGTGAGTCTTTCCGCCACGGTGCTACTGGAGTGGAGAGTCTTGCCCTCTGCCATCCCCCATGGGGCTTGTGCTCAGGGCCAGCCTGGGAAGGGAGGGCCTTTCCCGCTGCCAGAACAGGTGGAGGGGGGAAGCTCTTTCCTCTCTATTGTCTTTCTGACCAGTGAGAGAAGCACTTATCATGGGCTTCACAGATGGGGGAGGCATGAAGTTATGGAGAAAGAGAAAAGGAGGCTTTCGCGAGCTGGATGGGTGGAGGCCAAGCAGGACCACAGACTTGAGCAGTGGACACCGAAAGCAGGAGGGATCACCGCAAGGAATGTGCAAAGGAGAAAAGTGAAGGAGGCCAGGAAGGGAAACTGCACGGGGGGGGCTGGGGAGGGGGGGATGGGCAGCCGGGCCCAGCGAGGGGTGTGAGGACAGGTGTGAGGCCGGCGTCTGACAGCAGTGCTCCAGCCTGTGGACCTCTGGGCACCACAGTCTGCCTGGCTTGGAGACGGCACAGGGTGCGCCGTTCCTCCTCAGCCCTGGTATTTCTGGTCTTTGCTCTGCTGTTGTCACTCCTGTCTTTCTCCTTGAGGCTCCAGCTCCTCTAGGACTAGCTGTGACTTGGAATGAAGATTTCTCAACTAGTCCCGTCCTGTGGGCCTGTTACGGCCATGCAACTTAGAAATGAGGGGAACCATTCATTCCTCTGTTTATCCAACCTATGCAACCGATGCGGCTTACAGTCAAAGGAGGGCCACAGGTGCAGCACATCGCCTGGATCCTGATTGCTCTCCCCTCGCCTCCTCCTGCTCCTCCCTCCCCGCTCTCTCTGGGTCTCCTGCTGGTTCCCGGTAGCCAAGCAGGGTTCCTCACGGGGCCTTGGCCCACTTGTTCCTTCAGTGTAGGATGCTGTTGGCGGTATTCAGATGGCTCCGACATTCAGGTCCCTGTTCTGATGTCACCCTCTCCTAAGATCTCTGACAAACTGACTGAAGAACAGCCTCTGCTCCGTCCTCCTGCCCACGCTCTGGTTCTGTGTACCACCCCTTGTTGTCCAAGTCCATGGACTCGTTCGTTCCCACGTGCCTGCCTTGGTCTTTGCCACTCAGAACAGATGTGTGTGCACGTGTGTTGAGAGACATTTCTTGGAGTCTTTCACGGTCGCTTTCCTCGTGAGAGGAGAGGTGGAGTCCTGCAGATCAGCTTTCCAGCCTGCTTGTATCGTAAGCACCCTAGAAGATGGAGAGAGTGTCTCCCTCTGGAGCAAAGAGCAGGAGAGCTGACTATCAATTAGAAAAGGAGCCTCTCCCGAGCCGCAGGCTACTCCACGGCAACCGCCCTGCAAGCCCCGAGCCCCCGCTGATTCCTGTTCAAGAACGTGCTGACTCTGCATCTACAGAAATGCTAGGACCTTTCACCTTGCAGCCCGGGAGGCTTCCTTCAGGTGGGCGCTCTCAGTGAGCGAACAGCCAGTACCTGTTTATATCTTGGTAAAGATCTTGTCCCACACCGACACCGAGCCACGTTCCCTCTGTTAGGCACCATGGTGCCTGGAAGGCAGTGGGTGGGAACCTGCCCTGGTGGAGCCTCCGGAGACCTGAGGACGACTCCTTACAACCCGGGGAAATTCCCAGCCAGGGACCCAGTCCCCAGTCTCCCATGTCCCCAGCCCTGCCCACAGAAGGTCCGCCCCTGACTGTGCCCAAGCCTCCAGGGTTTCAGTTTTATTTGTAGAGGTTATTTATAGAGTGTTTTCTTTGTGCACCAGCAAAAGACTGAGAATTTACAAGGTTGTTTTGGTCCCTCCCTGATCCTCAGCTGTCTCGAGAATCTTTGATTCACAGGGCAGTGGTGTGTGGCCAAGGCGAGCCGTCATTCACAGGCCTGGGCTGCTGTCTTGCCTGACTTCACCAAGGTGGTTTTTAAAGAGATACAATAATTTATTCACCCTAGTAATAGAAACACACACAGCAAATGTTATCTCCAGAGTTCTTATGTAATTGAACTTTTAAAGATCAATTTGCATTTTCTCATTCAATTACATTTATTATTTTAGATATAATAGTACTTATTCTCATTGCTTAAAGGTCCATAATCAGAAGAGGTCATTGCCTCTTCTGTCATTCTCCACATGCTTATTGAGCACCTATTATGCCCAAAGTGTGCTGTCAGGTTTGCAATAAAGCAGGGCAGCGAGTGTATCCTAACCGAGTTAGAGCATAACTTGTGCCTTCAGTGTAAACACAATGTTAGGTATTGGTATAAACAAAATGCTGAGGTGGTCTCAGAAAGTGGATGGCTGGGAGTGAGCTCAGCTCCTGCAACATCAAGCACAGGGCCTGACGTAGACCACGCTCTAAATAGGTGCTCAATTAACCCAACGCAGGCAAGGCAGCGTGTCTTGTTGGGAGTAAGTGTTATTTCATGCAGAGCTGGATAAAGGAAAGGTGGGCCAATGCAAGATCTCTGGGCATGAGTCGAGCCTTTTAGTAAACACATGGGGAAGCAAGGAGAGCTGTCGTTGGGGCATTTTTGCCAACTTTTCATGACTTTGTTCTCAATTCTGCTTCATTACTAAATGGTATTAGTAACTATATTAGTGACTATTCACAGTAATTATTACGAATTAGTGAAGTCTCTTTACATTTTTGAGTAAGCTTTTGACCACTCCTGGCAAAATGATGAAGTGAGAAGTTGTCACCAGCGTTTCCGCATCTGTTCTGAGCCACGTGCCTCCGTACAGATCTCTCCTGCTTCTCCACCCTTAAGAGCAACTGTCTGCTAATCCCCTGCTGAGCAGCCTGATAAACAAATAGCCAAAACACGCATTGTAATAAGCTGCTCTTCTCTGGTGTCACACACTCAGAGAGGGCGGCAGGGAGTCAACACCAAACTCACCGTCTTATCAAGGACTGTCCTCAACTCAAAGCAATGACCAGGTTGTGGGAATTTTGTTCCTATGACAGGCTGGGGTCAAAGCACGCAGTGCCCGACACGCTGCTGCATGTCCCCTGTCTCCTTCAGCATCACAGCTGAGAAGGCCCTGGAAATGTTTTTTAAAAACAAGTAAGCAGCCAGGTAAACAAAAATAATTACTTAAAGCCATGAATCATGCTAGCAGCACCAAACCAGGTGAGGTGAAAATTCACACCTTTTGATGTGTAAGTCAGTCTTCAGCCTTTTCAAGAATCATTGCTTACCTATGGCTATGAGATGACTTAATTTCTAATTCACGACTGGCATCAAACTGATAATTTATTAGTCTCATTCTATGAAGGAAAAAATCTCGAGTATTAATTATGGATCAGTGATATATTACAGTTTTCTCTCAAGTTGTTTCAAAAAGAAAGCAATTTCCATTACAGGAAGTAGAAAAGCTAGCTATTTCTAGGGACTGCTCGTACAAAGTATCCGTGATGAGATTATTAGGCCTCTTCTTGAAGGTTTGCCCTGAGCCCAGAACCTCTGCAGCGGCCACACGGTTCTCATCCTAAGCTCACCTGTGTGTCTTGAGCTTTGGCTCAAGAACCAATCCGTAGACCTGGACCTGATCTCAGGGATGAGGAAGCCTGGGCGTCCCCCCAGGAGCTTCCCCCTGGGGAAGGCTCAGGGGAGCGTGGGCCACCCAGAGCAGAGGGTTAGGTGACCACAGGACTCAGCAGCTGCCACAGGTGGCTTTGCTCCTTGGAGCAAGTGACAGTCATGGCACAGTCAGCAAATCAGAGCAGAGCTTTCGCCAAAGGCCCTGGAGGTGCATGGATTTTCCGTCTGGCATTTTTCTTTCTTTTCAAACCACGTATTAATGGTGCTGACCTTTTTAGTAATTTGATTCAATAACGCCACAGCAGCAGCCGTGCTCCAGGTCTGACAGCCCGATGCGAGCAAGCCAGGGAGGTAATTGCTGCTTTAAGTCCAAGAACTCTCTGTGCTTCCATCCCAGGAAAATTCCATATGGAGTGGAACCTCCTCCATCCTCCAGGCCCCAAGGCAGCCTCCATCTTCCCGTGGGTTTGCTTCCCGGAGCTCAGGGAAACTGGCTGCTCAGCTGCGCCTCCATGTGTGACCAGCATATTGGCCTCTCCTGTTTTCATTGAGAAGAACCCGTACCAATCGTCCCCTTCTCCAAGTGGCCCTAGCCCTGAAAAGGGGACCAGTCTGCTTGGATGCTTCTTCCCTGGGGAACACAGCTCCTGACTCAGTGGACATGGGTCCCAATCTTGACACCCACCATCTTTTTTTTTTTTTTTAAATATCTTTTTAGATGTTGATAGGCCTTTATTTTTTATTAATTTATTTATATGTGGTGCTGAGAATCGAACCCAGGACCACACACATGCTAGGCAAGCACTCCACCCTGAGCCCCAGCCCCAGCCCCAGCCGGACACCCACACTCTTAAGCAAGGTGTCCAGGGTGACATGGGCAAGCCAACCTTGGAATCACAGCTTCAGCCTCCTCTTCTACAACTGGTCCTGCCCCCTCCTCCTTCTCTGAATTACAACTTGTTACTAAATGTCCATGGTGTATCCAACAGGTAGAGTAACAACTAAATGAAGGGCCCTGGGACAGTGGCTTTGGCCACAGAGCCATTCTGCCATGCTTTGGAATGGGAAAGAAGAAGGCGAGTTGAAGATGATGTTTAGCTTAACAAGTGGAGGCCACCTCTCTGCACAGATGGGCGTCAGCCTCTGCCTGGCCACCCCTGATGTCCTGTGTGCTGAAGTTTTCCTGAAACACCAAGATCAGGCTGGACAATTTAGCCTTTGGCTTGTAACTTCCCGTCCCTTGTGTATTTTAAGAGTTAGCTTTAAAACTAGCGGCTGGAAAGCCCGCTTACTCACTAAGAACCCTGTCCTCCCCAGGCACTGGGCAAAGCATGAAGCACAGGAAGGATGTTTGGCAGCTTTAAGAAATCGCTTCCCTTTCAGAAGAGCCTCAAGTGGGCTCTGAGGCAGTGTCCTAACAGGGCAGGCATTTGGTCGTCTCCAATCAAACCCAACTGAAGCAGCCAGACACCCCTCGGCTCTCCCCAGGCTAATGTGACCTCAGGTTCTCAGCCTGTGGGTAGTGACGGTGGCATCAGTGGCTGCTAAATGCTGGAGCTGGCTCAGAACATTCTGCTCCTACCTCGGTGATTCACATCCTCACTCTGCCAAGAGGAGAGCTGGGATGTCCTCGTTTCTCAAGCGAAGCATTTACTAGACATCAGCAACATCCCAATAGGCAGCGACGAAGAATCATGATTCATGACTTCTTAAAAATGAAAGGAATTACGTTAAGGTTTCTCAAATACATAATTAGATTTAGATTTCTACATGATCATATCAAATTGATACAAAAGAAAAAAATGTGTCAAAATTTCTTTAAATTCCCTGTCATCCGGTTTCTATGTACTTAATTTGCTTCATTAATTTCCTATGTACTGAATTTTTAATGTTTATTGAAATAATATAAATTGTAGTCTAAAAGTTTAAACAGTTTCACAAAGTTTACAATGAAAAACAGCACTTCCACCTCTTTTCATTTTTAATTTCTACTTTTGATGTGCAACCAGTCAATTCCTTTGGCCATTTCTTATATTATTAATCTCCATCTGCTAGGTAAACATTACACTTCCATTCCTTGATTTTCCAAGTTTAGACACTTGATTTCCTACCATAGAAAATGAGGACTTAGCTCTGATACTTCTTCGTCTCTTGGCACATTTACAAATGTATACCAAATGTATTTGTGCTAGTCAGCATTCCATTACTGTGACAAAATATCTGAGATAATAAACTTAAAAGGAACGAAGGTTTTCTTTGACTTATGGTTTCAGAAGTTTTCAGTCCATGAGCAGTTGGCTCCATTGCTTTGGGGCCTGTGGGAAGCCAGTACATCATGGTGGTAGCACGTGGCAGAGAAAGCTGCTCTCCTCATGGCAGCCAGAGGCAAAGTCAGAGGCTGGAAGAGGCTAGGGTCCCAGTGTGCTCATCAGGGGCTCCATCTCCTAAAGGTGCCACCATCTCCCCCTAGCGTCACAGTCTGGGGACACCGCCTGCAACACCTGGGCTCCTTGGGGCATTCAAGACCAACTGAAGCAATATTGTACCTCGAGGCTTGGCTCCGTCAGTGTTCGGGATTTACACTGCCACGGTCACACCAGTAGACGACACTGCTGGGCACACGGGGCCACTGTTGTACGTCTTGTCACTTTTCCACTTCGATGGAGTTAGCACTGCCTTTGTGGTTCTATCGCGACTCACTGCCAAGCTCTGCCAGGTCAGCGTCCTCTTGTGAAGGACATCACGGGGTCTACGGTCGTTTTCTTGTGTCTCACGGACAGCCCTCTGACGCCCTCCTCACCGCAGGCGAGGCCACCCTGCAGCTGTGTTCCTGGGCCTCCTCCTGGCGGCTCCGAGGCTGTCCTGAGCCTTTTCCTGTTGGCATCCTGCCTCTTGAATTCTAAGCTCTGACTCCTCGTTTTTATGTCCCTCTTTGATGGAAACATCCTTTAACAAGGTTCTAAACGAGGACGCGGGGAGATAAAGGTTTTGAGACTTTGCGCGTTTGAATGGCAGCCTCCGTGGGCATTCGGGTTGGTGCGGGTTCAGATTCTCCCCGTGTCTGAAAGCCGGCCTCCAGGCTGCGGGTCCAGCCCCGCGTGGCCAGCTCAGAGCCCTCTGATTTCAAGCCCCTCTGCGTGTCTGGCTCGGGGGTCCTGCGTGTTGTCCGGGTGTGCTGAGGGCGTCTTCACAGGCCTCTGAGGCTCCCTGAGACGGACTCCACGCCAGCGTCTCTTCATTCACAGCGAAGGGCCCTGCCCACACCTCTGGGCTCCGGCCATTGCCCTCTTCACCCTCGGCCCTGCCCGCCCACTCCCATCTTAAATCCCGGATCTGATGGTTCTTCAGCCTGATTTTACTTTAGAAAATATTAGACATCAAGTATCAGATGATTCTCTGATTTTTCTCTTTCGTCTCCTGTTTTCCACCTCGTCACTCTTTTTATTTTCTAAGAGATTCCCTTGACTTCCTCTCCCGCACATGGCACTGACTCTGTGAGTGTCCGTAATGTTTAGGTCTCCAAGATATTTTTGTTCTTTCAATGTCCCTTTTTTAAAGCACCCGTTTTTGTTTCATGGCTGTAAACAGCTAGTTGAATACACTCGTTTTTGGTTTTCACAGTCGTCGTTTTCTGCCAGCCGGCAGAGTCTCTACTTTCTCCAGAGTGATTCTTTCCTGTCCATTCCTTTTATTGTGGTGAGGATGTTTAGCACGAGATCCACCCTCGTCATAAAATTCTAAGTGTACAATAAAATCCTCTTACTCTCAGGCACAGCGGCACCGCGGATCTCTAGGACTCACTTGTTTGTGTAACTGAGACGTTGTGACCTGGACTCGACTCCGCATTCCCCTCTCCCTGGCCACCACCATTCTGCTCTCTGCTTCTGCGAGTCTGACTCCTTCCGAGGTGGGCTTATTTCACAGACCACAACCACGGATATGCAGATACAGCGATGTGGCATGAATATATGCAGTTATCCAACCCGCTATTAAATGGGCATATTCCTCACATACATGTAATCCAGGACTACTCCCCACCACACACACACACACACACACACACACACACATACACACACACACGTCACGTTTCCCTTACTGGTTCGTGGACAGGGATTGTTTCGGTCAGCTGATGCGCACGATGCCGTAGTGAAGGTGGGTGTGCACACACCTTTCTGAGATCCTCATTTCAATTCTTTTGCATAACTACCCAGAACTGGGGTTGCTGGGTCATGCAACAGTTCTATTTTTAACTTTAATTTTGAAATATCCTTTCCCCGAGGAACCTCCACTCTTTTCCGTGTGGTTACACCACTTTACATTCCTGCCAGCAGCGTTCACAGGCCTCATTCTCTACATCCCTGCCAGCCCTCTGTGTATCTTAACAGTGGTCATCCGAGGAGGTCTGAGGTCGTATCTCATCATGGTTTTGATTTGCATTTCACTGATGACAGGTGAGGTTAAGCATCCATTCATATCCTTGGTCATCTGCATGTCTTCTTTGGAGAAATGTCTAAAATGTCTAAAAATGTTTAAAAT
>JAJEJO010000806.1:645551-718055 GCA_020662805.1 Glaucomys volans
TAAGGGTTCCTTACTACTTTAGGTATTAGGCTTTGTCAGGTATATGGTTTGCAAACATTTTCTTCCATTGTTTGCTCTTTCTTCTTCTTCTTTTTTTTTTTGACTCTTATTTTTCTCCTCCTTCTTAAAATGATGATACTTGCTTTCCAACTCATAATTAAATTTGAGGCACATAATTAAATTCCACGGAGGGTGGATGGGGTACAGCTTGGCTATCCAAGCACTTGGTGTCAGGTTGGGGAAGTAAACAGTGGATTACCACTGTTCAGTCCACAGGCTTTTACTTAATTCCTTCATAATTCATTAAGTGTCTCCCCCTGCCCTCAGGTGGCCCCTAAATCCAGTTATTTCTAGTTTAAAGTCTCTCAAGAGAAAACCTTTGTTTTCCAAAACAAAGGGCTGCTGCCTGCCTCTGGAGGGTAAGTGGGCTCTGCAGCCTAAGCTGCCTTTGCAAACCCGATGGCCCTTCCTTCCGCCCCAGACCACCCTCCCCAGGAAGCCCTGAGATTCCAAGCCCCCAGACCTGCAGCTGGGCTGGCTTGCTGTCTCAGCGTCCGGCTCCGAGCTCAGCTTTCTCGGCTCGACCTGGGCAGTTGCTACAGTGCTGCCTTTCCCATCTGCCTCCATCTTGTCAGCATTGCTTAGTGACTGTTGCCGTTGCTGTGACTTAGGAGGAGGACGCGGCCAGGCCACCAAACTTACCTCCAGGTCCAGTCATCTTGCAGATAACTGAACTTGCAGTGAGCATCCTGGTCATGAGCCTGATTCTATTGCATCTTGACCTGCATGACTGCAATCAAATAAACTCATCTGCCGAGGGCTCTCATCTCCTGTCCTTTAACGGGGAAGCTCCTTTCCATCTAGGAAGTCTAAAATCCCAAACGCAGGGGGCGTAATATGTCAACCTCTGGGAGCACAGGTGTGATGTTAGTCACAGTCAATAGTGTGTCCCGTGCCTCACCCAGGGCCTGGCGTGTACCAGACACCACTGTTGTTTCATATGAAGTCATTTTGTCATGCGTAAAACCCTGGACATGTAAAAGCATACCCATAGGTATCCTGGGACATAAGTATAGTGAGGTGTTTTGGTCAGCTTTTGTGTAGCTGTGAACAAAAGACCTAATCAGAACCATTGGAGGAGGAGAAGCTTCTTTTGGCTCATGATGACAGAGGTCTTAGTCCAGAGATGGCCAACCCCATAGCTCTGGGTTCAGGTGAGGCAGAGCATCATGGCAGAAGGACATCCTGGAGGACAGCAGCTCAGGACACGGCCACAAGGAAGCAGAGAGAGGGCTCCACTCAGCACGGACAGAATATAAACCCCAAAGGCATGTCCCCAGTGTCCTCCTGCCTCCAGTCACACCCCACCTGACTACAATTGCCACCCAGTATCCATGTCAGTGGAGGATTAGGCTACAGCTCTGGTAATCTAATCTTTTCAACCCTGAATACCCTTGTTTTCACAAATGAACTTTTGGGGGACTCCTTATATCTAAACCATAATGAAAAGTAAGACCAAAAATATAACATTGAGACAACCAGTAAGCTGCAAACTAAAAAGTACAAAGTGTATCAATTATCTAAATTGTTGTTAGGGGAAGAACTTGAAAAAATAGGCATGGTTTAAATGCTTTTGAGGCTGGGCACAGTGGCACATGCCTGTAATCCCAGCAGTTTGGGAGGCTGAGGCAGGAGGACCCAGAGTTCAAAGCCAGCCTCAGCACAAGGGAGGTGCAAAGCAACTCAGTGAGACCCTGTCTCTAAATAAAATACAAAATAGGGCTGGGGGTGTGACTCAGTGACTGAATTCCCCTGAATTCAATCCTGGTACCATAAAATAAAATAAAATAAAATAAAATAAAATAAAATAAAATAAAATCTTTTTGAAACTGCAACTAAGATTTAACTGTAGCAGTTTAGGAACAATCAAAATGTTGGTACAAGTTATTCACATTCCACCTGCCTTACTTTCCGTACCTTAGTCTATATCAGGCACAGGAGTCTCCAGAAAGGTCCAGTTTCAGCCATGCAATCTTTCCTTTCATCCATCCATCCATTTTTCCATCTAATTATTTTTTATCATCCAAACTGCAATGAATCAATTGTCCTCTCTGTCTACAGAAACTACCTAGACTAATAGGAGAGATGTGGATACCCAACTTAGGCCCTGGTGGTAGTGACAAGAGGTGGACATCAGCATCTACAGGAAGAAGGGGCTCCTGAGACCTGGGGAGTTGAACAGGATTCACTGAAGGAAGCCATGTCCAAACTAAGTCTTCAAGGATGAACTGCAGTTAGACAGGCAGCAGAGAGGGAAAGGTCAGTGACCAGGGGACTACAGAGCAGTGCTGCTCAGAAGAGTGCCATTCCTGGGGACTGAAGCTGGAGAAGCAGAGGCATCTGTGAAAGCAGGTCACTTGTGCCACATGGAGGAGTTTGGAGTTCACCCTGGGAGTGTTGGAGGGAATCCAGTGACGAACACTCCAGAGCCCTGCTCTGCCAGGCCCAGGACCCACACCTCACCCTGGTATGATAAGGGCAAGTGTCCCTCCACAATGGGGACTTGAAGACCCTTTTGATATTTCATTTTCCATTCTAAGAGCATGCTCACTGCCTTCAGCCTGCTCAAGACAGACCCCTCTGAATGCTGCATGATGGAACGTCCTGTTTAAGCCCAGGACATGGGCGGATGATGAAGCAGATCTCCCAAGCTTACTGCAGCACCTGCATGAATGCCACCGTTCCTCTTGTCTACAAAAATAGCAAACAGTACATCACATTTTATATTCCCCACTGGCCTTTTAATAGTTGACCAATCAACAAACATAATCAGATGTTCAAAGGAATTGATGATGGATCTGTCTTAGTGTTAATTCCACCCCAAAGTACATTTGCACATTTGTTGAGGTCTTCAATCTCCAACTCAAAGAAATCCCTTAGGTGGGGATATTGACCACTTGTCAGGCCAGTAGCTGAGGCAGCTGAGGCTGGACTTTCTGTGATGCGTTTTGCCAATATTCCCACAGAGCCAGCCAATGCTCTCCTTGCCACCAGCCAGAACGGCTGGGTCTTTTCCAGGGACCTGGACAGCACTGTGCAGACTCGGGGCTGGGATATGCTGTGGAGAAGATACTGACCTCTGAAGAGACACCATTAAGCCCAGATCCTGGCTCCATTGATTTGGCCATATCCTTGGAAGCATGTCCACAACTATGGATTGCTTAGCAAGCACAAGCTGACCCTGGGCTCCCCAGGATTTGGGATTGCATTCTTTCCCAGTTCATACTCTGGTCTCCTAATGTGAACCTGCTTTGCTGAAGTGACCATGAGTGATTCCAGAAGGGGCAGCCTATTCTTGATGCAAGTGGACCAGAAGTTCAGGGACCAGAGGGTGTGTTAAACTGAAGAGGAAGAGAAATGAAAGGCACTCAGGCCTCTAGTGATTGGACAGTTAGGATTTGAAAAGCACCAGTACTTCCTAGTTCATGGGTATAAATACGGATAATAACACAGGGTAATTCTCATCAGTCTGCAAAGCACATCCATCTGAAGCTTCTTAATTTCTAACATCTAAAATGTGTTTGGCAGTCAAAGTGAACATGTCCTCAGTGTGACAAATGTGGTTTTCATTTCATTTCAGTTCCAAAGTGGTTTTAAATAGAGTTACAGAGCTTGAAATTGCATTGAAGCTTTCCCTCTATGCATGGCATGCCTTTGGATTGTTAATGGTATGAGTAGATATTTTATTAGGTCCACAGTATAATTTAAATTGGAGTAAGTAATCTACATCAGTGCCTCTCACCCTTGGCTGCATTTTAGAATCTTCCAGACAGTCTTATTTAGTAAACTTTGGGTGCAGCCTAAACATTCAGCTTTTTAAAACTTCCCAGTGATGCTCAAGTAGAGCCAAGGATGAAAATCACTACCCTCAATCCTCCCTTCTCCTATATCCACCATGAGGACACTCTCAGTGACTGCCCACTGCACTTCTATTATGTGGCACATGGAGACAGTGTTTTATATTATAAAGTTCATAGTTCAAGCTGTAAACATGAACCTCATGTCTCTCTCCATTTAACAGATGAGGAAAGCAATGGTCTGAGAAGTTAGGTAACTTGTCCGTGGTCACACAGCTAGTAGGGGCAGAGCTGGGGTCCAGGCAGGGCTGCCTGTCTCCACGGCCCTTGGTCTTACAAACTCCTCATTTTATGATGCTCTCTCTGCAAGCCTCAGAGGTTAGTAAAAAATGGAGGAGGGAAACACAAGGGAGATGCCAGATATTTTTTGTCATGTGTGCTGTGGGTCTAACTGGGTCTCTCTCCCTCTCTCAAAAAAAGATGTACTTGGAATTCTAACCCCAGGTCTCTTAATGTGGACTCATTTGAAGACAGGGCCTTTAGAGATAAGTTAAAATGAGGTTACTATGGTGGCCTTAATGTCCAATAAGACTCATTTGGATACTAAGAGACAGAAATAAAAGGATGATAATGTATTGCGTGGCCATCTGCAAGCCAGAGAGAGCCCAGACCCTCCCCTCCAGCCCTGGCAGGGAAGCAGCCCTGCTGATACTTGATGTGGCCTCTGGCCTCAGCGCTGTGAGACAATGCAGTTCTGTTGGAGGCGCCCAGTGGTGGCTGGTTGTGCTGACAGGCCTGGCAGCTGACAGGCGAGTGGGTGGGAGGGAAGCAGCCCCCGGAGAGCAGCCAGATGGAGCCCACAACCTGTGCCCAGGAAGCCAACGGCAGGGACTGGAGCCTCCCGGGGCTCCCCCGGAGCCGCGTGTGCTCAGGGCCCTCTCCCGGGGGCTCGGAAGGAAAAGGGTCTTGCGGGAGCTGCCAGCATCTGGCCCTGCACCCCGCCCAGGGCCCAGTCTCTGTTGCCATGCCAACAGAGGAAGTCAGCTGCTCAGGGCTCCCTCCTCTGCAGAGGCCTCGCAGCTCGGGTGGGTCTCCCACCCCGCCCTGTCGCTAGCGGGCTCGCCCTCCGGGACCTTCACTCTGACGTGGGTCAGCCAGGACGGGCTCGCTCCTCCATTTCCAGGTTGCAGTGGTCACTTCTCAGCAGGCACGTCCAGCGGGCGCTGGGTCAGTCACACCAGCGTGCGGTTTGGTTGCGCGCTGGGCACCGGAAGCGCCACCCAGGCTCGGAGCCCGGCCTCTGCGCACACGCACGCGCGCACACCGGCACCCTCTGGTCCTCCGCAGCCTCCAGGTCGCCAGCCGCACCGCGCAGGTGTCCCCGGGCGAGCTGGGATCCACCGAGGGCTGTTTCATCACCGGGTTCGTCAGCGATGAAGTCACCGCCGAGTTGCCACCCGCAGCCCCAGTCCTTGCGTCTGTGGATGGACACGGTGCCAGGGCAGCTTTCCGGGGTCATGATGGAGGCCCCAGGGTCCCTTAGTAACCAGGTGCCACCGCAGAGAAGAGGCCGTGTCAGCTACGACCTGGTGAGATTCACGCCGCACACTGTGAGCTCCAGTGGCTCTTAGAAGGCTCTGGAAGCGAGGCCTTTGAGGACTTGGCGGGAGACGGTGCAGCAGCGCAGGACCAGCGGGGTGGCTGGCTCCCGCTCCCTCCCCGGCTCCGCAGGGGCTGGCGGAACCTGACCGCCTGGCCTTGACTGAGCCAAGAGCCAGACTGACCGGCCTTCCTCAAAGTCACTTGAAATTTAGGCCGAACATTTTTTCTCAATTCTTTCCACTGAGTTCAGCCTCGCTGAAGATTATATGTCTCCATCCTGACCACAGTGAACATGTGTCACGTGAGCCTGGCTTGTCCTGGCCCCTTGGCTTTCTGGACCCTCCTTTGCAAGCCCTACCGACACCTGCGTCTAACTCCACCAGACAAGCCTTATCTCCTCCCTTTCCCTTTTGGTTCCTCCCTACCTCTCGCTCTAAAAATAAGTTAATCAATTAAATTAAATTCAATAAACACATTTTGTGCCCCAAATATCTCATGTGACAATTCCTCTGAGCCTGGGTAGTTTCTTGGTGTGTTAATGTGATTGCGTAGTCATGACACTATTGGGGTGTGCACTGTGTAGCCCCGTAGCTGGACTCTCCTCTAATCACCGTGTCTTTGGGGTGCTATTGCACAGTGTCCCTCTGCCTTGTGGAACTTCTGTTCTGACACATTTCCACTTTTAATGACTGTCAGCCAGCTTTTGGGAACTCCAAGCGCTGAGGCAGGCAGTGTTTCTGAGTGACAGGGCAGGGAGATGATGCTCAGTGTGGTGCGGGGCCCTGAGGAGCGGGATGTGGCTCCTGCTAACAAGGGCTTCATTAGAGTCCCCTGATCTGATCCAGGTGCCCCAGGCTGCTGGCTAAGAAATTACCTGCAGTAACTGCACCTAACAACGGACTGGTGGGGAGCTTTGCTTGGGTGGCTTCCAAGATGTGGTGAGCCCACCTGCAGTGGTGGTTCCTGAGTGAGAACATGGCAGGATGCCCAGGAACTCTGGGCTTGGGGCTGCAGGATCTGGCTCCAAGTCCAATTCTGCCACCAGTGGCTGACGGCCACCTCTGTCTTCTTGGATATAAAGGGAATGACATCACCTGCCAGGGTTTTTGTGAGGGTCAGAGTCTGGAGAAGCTGTGCAAGTTCCTCACATTGGAACCAGCTCCGTGGTGGCCGGTCAGTCACCACTACAGACCTGGACCTGGGACCTGCACTTGCATCTCTCTTCAGAGCAGTGAAGGCACCTGAGGATGGCATTGGTTTTGAACCTGGGGAAACTTCCCTCGCCCTTCACACAACTGCACAGCAATGCAGGCTTGCCCTCCACCAGAGCCAGTGCTCAGAACTGGACTCCAGAACTCCTGTGTGTCCCTTGGTCCTGTGGTAAAGGGAAGAACCCAGCCTGCTTCTCCTGCAAAGGGAAGTGGGACAGGGAGTTCTGTGACTGTAGGGAAACCCACAGAGATCACGGAGCCGAAAATGATATCCTGTCACAAGTGGAGGAAAGGTGAAACCTATTAGTTGCCACTCTGGTGTTATTGGGAGGGAGAAAGGAAATTAATACATAATGAAAAATGTGATGATGGTAAGAAACCAGCAGAATCAAAGGAGGAATCAGCGAGAGTATCATGACTTCCTGTTCTGAAACATGAAGTGCAAATTCAGTCAACAGCATGAAAGAAGCTGTTTCTAGAACAGCTCCAGGGTTGGTTTGAATTTTGGAACTGAGGATTGAACCCTGGGTGCTTTACCACTGAGGCATATCCCCAGTCCTTTTTATTTTGTATTTTGAGACAGGGTCTTGCTAAGTTCCTGAGGGCCTTGCTAAATTGCTAAGGTTGGCCTCCAACTTGTAATCCTCCTGTCTCAGCCTCCTGAGCCACTGAGATCACAGGTGTGTGTCATTGTGCCTGGCTGTAGGTGACTTGTATATAAAACAAATATTCTCCTTTTAGTTGAATCATTTCTTTGGCACCTAGGATTTCTTCATATATATATATACATATGTATGTATATATATATATTTTTTAAATAGGGTACTCCTTTATACATAGAAAAATAAGCATGATTACTACATCAGTAAATCAAAAAAGTTCTATACTGGAATTGTTAAGACACTGGGACATGTTATCTAAGTTTATCAAGAGGCAAAACCAGGAGCTGTCTTACAAGTACAGTGAATTTACAACTACAGATGATGGTAGCCAGGTTTTGAAAGGGTTAGTTCACTCAGCAGGTGTAATAATTTAGAAATAAACTGAGATTCTGCCAAAGAAGGTTCAAGACTCAGGCCCTGCAGAGAAGGGGTGGGGCTAATCCTGGGCTTCCTCTGGGGCAGGGGGAAGCCGCGCAGCCCTCGCCGAGGGCGGGGCCAGGTCTGATGGACGGTTTTAAAGCACAGTAGAGACTGCGCAGAGACACAGGTGGGCGCGGCCAGGGCCATCGGAGCGTCCTCTGGGGCAGCTGCCGCGTGCCAGGCGACTGCGCAGGGAGGCTTGGGTGCAGGAGGCTTGGGTGCGGGAGCCTCGAGGCGGAAAGAAGGCGTCACGTCTGGATGCTTTGGATTGCCTTCTCGAGGCTACCTGATGAAGTACCCAAGCGCTAGGGACAAAGAAGGCTCACTCCGAGGTTTGGTCCACTTCGCTGGAAGGGTGGATGTGGGAGGCCACGCCTACCGTAGGCTGTGGGGTAGGGAGGGGACAGACGGGACAGCCCTCTTTGACGCACTGGGTTTGAGGTATCTGTTGACGTCCCGGATCCTGAGTGACAGTCCCAGGAGAGCTTTCAGAGCCTCCGAGGTAGAGTCCTGTGGGCGCGCTTGGCTCACTTAGTGAAGAGAAGAGGAGATAACGTGGCCTGCTTCTAACACCAGCTAGGATCTGCTGTCATTCCCAGGAGAAATTTCAGTAAACAGAGAGAACGAGGGACTTGGGTATTCCCCCGAAGCCATGTGGGACACACAGTGGCTTTAGATGGAGGTTTGCATGGTGCAACTGTAAGGAGTGTCTTCCCTCTGCTGGGAGTAAATCCACATTCGACGTTGACCATCAAAATAGCACGTTGTACCTCAAAGGCCTCCATCATACTTACTGTTGTATTTGGTCAGACTATAACGATGCTGAAGGAAAGATGTGTGCGACTCTGTCACCCTATCACAACCACACTGCTGCTTTCCATTTTCCTCAGCATCCCTTTCCAGTTTTAAATAAAGGCGTTGACTAGAGCCTGTTTGCCCTTGGGTCTCTGTATGCTGGGAACCCAAGGAGGCCTTTGGGGCAGGTTATCAGGATCCAGGACATAGTGTTAGAACCACTTGGAGCGCAGATAACTGGAATGAATTCCATTGAAACATTACTTTAGTAATTTTCCAAAATAGATGTCTTGAGAATTACGTCTATCAGTAATAGCACCTGTTCATGGGGATTTGTATTGGGTGGTTCTGCTTTGCTTTGTTTTTGCTCTTTTCGTGCTCTCTAGACTACCAAATACTATATATGCTACTATATATGTACTAAATATGCACCAAATGTATACTGTATACTACACACACAAATGCATGCGCACACACATTCCCATTTCATTCCAGATTTTATGTTTACAGCACAGATAAAATAAATCCCCTTAAAATAACCCAGGGAATACTGCATCTTCCAGTAGCTAATCACTCTTCACTCCCCTGCAAAATCCTGATGCCACTTCAATCAGATAAGAGCCTCAGATAAATTGTACCTTCCTCTATCGTATATTTTAAGTTAAATGTTCCTCTGGAGAAATAGCTTCTATGAAAACAGCAACAGTTTATGGTAACCTGTAGGTATAGGTAGGCTCTCTCAGAGATGATTGATAACAATAAAAGTGGCTGGACCCCAGATCTTTGGAATGTGAGGCACGGACAGGTCTCTTCCAGAAATGCATGCTCTGGCCTGAGCCACAGCCTCAGGGACCTGGAGCTGTCCTTGATTATGCAACCCTAGTAATGAAAGTGTTGTAAGTTGTCCCCTGATTAATATGCATATTTATTTATAGTACTTATACAATTTTAATCATATATATTTTACAAAATATACAAAACAGAAATCAGATGTAAATTAATGCAAACAGCATCCTGATGATCTCATCCTGCACCCGGTGCGTCTTCTCTGTCCCTGGGTGCATTGGGAGACCCCTGTGCATGGCAGTGGATGTTGTAGGGAGTGTCTCAGCTGCTTCTCGGTCTCAGTGGCCCCTGTTTTCAGCTCCAGGTTGCCACCCTGCCCCACCAAACACAAAACCACTGCACTCAGTTCTTACAGCAATCCAAAAATGACGACCCCAAGTGGTCATTTCAGATTGGAAACAGAGATGTGTTGTCATATCACTCTAGAGGGCTGGAAGAGGCCAATAGCCAAGGTCTTCACCAGCTCTGGACAGGTTTAGACTATCCCAAGCTTCGTAGGCACCCGGGGGGTTTGCACGAGTCTCCCAACACCCTCCTGGCCAACAGCAGCATGAGGATTGCCTCTCCTGGATGCACCCTTGGATGCTCGTGGCCAGCACACTGTCTCCTAGGCAGGCATCTTCCCTGCCCCCTCTGCCGGCAGGGGCAGCGCACACAGGTCCAGGACCACGTGAGCTCTTTTTCCCCCGCCATGGGTTCCTCACAGGGAACTTCCCCTCCCTGCCCATGTGTGTTTCCGCATAAATTGCTCTACACGTTCCTGCAGTGCAAGGAAAACTGGTGCCGACTGGGTGGACAACCCAAGAACACCGAGAGAGAGTAACCGGCCTGAGCAGGGACTGTCCACACTTGAACGTGAAGGGCGACCTTTTATTGGCTTAGGCAGTCCTGGCGTTATGACTGGGTTTCAGTGAGGCAGTGGGCACTCCAACTGACTGCTGGCTGTGAAACTCGTAAGGACACCAGTAGACATGTACCTGGGACACGCTGTCATTTAGCTCGGACCTCTTGCTTCCCACCCAATAGAACGTTTCAAACAGTCATTATTGACGGCTTACATGTTAATAGCATTTTAGTGAAAAGTTTTGTATTTTTTTCTTAACTAAAGCCTTTAGCCTTTCACCTTCTTCATAATTACATATCCAGAGAATTATTCAAGTAAAGAAGCTTTTTAAAAAATTATAGTTAAGAGAACTAAACTTGACTCATGATGTTGGCACAGAAGTGCGTCCTGGGTAGTTAGTTCGGCACACACAAATGCATCATGTGCCCTTAGTAGGCGCCATAGGTGTTTCAATGCGCCCTGTCCACGCTGCAGACCCGGGAAGTTCAATGATCACACACATTCACTTTCTTGTCCTCCTCCAACACTGACAGGGAAGATACCAAGTGGAACTTTTGTATCTTTGAAGACAAAAAAAAAAAAAAAAAAAGTGTTGACTTCCTGGATGTTTCCTGTTTGAACAGAGCTAAGACCATCTATTCCAGTCCAGTTGTGGCTGAGGAACCTGGTGCTGGTTCTAATGAGTCACGGTCAGTCAGTGGCCAAGATGAGGCAGAAAAAGTCTGACCTTGGCTTTTAATGACCCTTTAGCTTTTCCTGGGTAGAGGTGATCCGCTCTTCAGGACAGCTCTGTGCCAGTTCCTCACTGATCCACTTCCTGTGCCGAGCTCAGAGTCCCATCAACACCATTTGACTGGTGGAGGGTCTCCAGCCCGCACCATCCCGCCCCGCCTAGACCAGGTGGACTACGAGGAACACAGTCGGCAGCAGTTGGACCCCTTACCCTCCGGTGAGCTCCCACCTGCACGGCCCTGCCCAGCTCCCTCCACTGGCCTGTCCTCAGTGTGTCCCTCGTCTCTGTCCTTGCACTCCAGCCCTCTGCGGGTTCTGCACGTCTGCACTCCAGCTGCTCGTTGCTCCTATGCATTTGTTTCTTGTCCCCCTTCTGTTTGAAATGTCCTCCTGGCCACCTCACAGCCCCGCTGCACTCTACTGGCTCATTTTTGAGCTGAGCACGCAGGTGACACCTTCAGGAGACTGTCCCTGGCCTCTCCCCTGCTCCCTACTCCCTAGATAAGGGATCCTTCGTCCAGGATGCTGTATTTCTCTCTGCGTAATCACTGCTTTAAAATAAAAAAAAAAATGGGCTGGGGATGTGGTTCAGTGGTTAAATGGCCCTGGGTTCAATCCCTGGTACCAAAATAAAATAAAATAAAATAAATTTTAAAATACTGTGCTACATGTCCACCTCACCTAATTTTCTCCGGGTTTCCCGAGGGAGCAATTTCATGGCAACCATAGGCTCTTACAGATGGCAGGAGTTCAGTATGAGATCAACGGATGTCATTGGAATGCTTAATGAGTTAATATATGCAAAGAGCATGGGATAGCACTCGGCCGAGAACATGAGGAATGCCAAGGAGCGGGTGAGTGGGCGCCAAGGTCTCTCCTGACGCTGGCTCTTCTGACTGGTGAATGTCGTGCTTCAACAGGAGTCAGATAGGAATTTGCAGAGGAATCGAGGGAAGTTCTGACTGGGCAACTCAGAAGGGTGAGCTTACCTTGTAACAGACTTGCAGAAAGTTCTAAGCATGAATGGCAGAAAAATCAGTCTGGAACAGCTTCTGGAAGCTTTCCGCAGACAACAGACGTGCTGTTACTGATTCCAGGGGGCTGGGTCCTCACTCCAGGCCTTCAGCTTATGCCGGTTTTATGCCCAATACTTCCACTAGGGGTCAAACTTGTAAACACAGTGTCTCCCATAGCAACAGTACCGGGAGCCTGGGGAAGCTGTACCGTTTCTCCTGATTGTAGACAAGATCGCTCTTTCCCGTGTGTGGGTTGCATAGTAACCGATCTCCAATCATAACTTGGGAAGTAGGAGTAAATCAAACCTCGCAAGGACAGTGCTTTTCTCCTGGCCTCCATCACTCCTCTACTCCTACCAGAAACGGGCGACCGTAGCCTTGGCCACTCAGAAGGCTGCCCATGTGTGGGACGGCTCATATGGGTCACCATCTGAAAGTAGCAGCTGGACCCAGTCCTTTCTAGTTCTGATTTAATTTCCTTATTTTTGTTACGGAGCTGTTGCAGGCTCTAAATTTAGACATCTTTTTAAGCCCCTCTCCCTGTTCTCTCCCACCAGCTGCTATTCCAGAGTATCTAAAATCCTGGAGTTCATCTACTCTCTCATCCCCACTCAAATCACAGTGCGCTGTTTGCAAACTTGTTTCCATCAATGTGTGAATGAACTCTGACCTTCCCTTCTAACTACGTGTTAATTTTTCTGACAAAAACAAAATTCAAGACCTTTGTAGTCCTCTATACTTGAGATAGTATTTTCACAAGTGTGATATCTGACCCTTGTAATACACTGATAAGTCAGATAGGAACAGAAGTTATTTTCCTAAAGTAATGCATGTTGCTTCTTTCATTCTGTAGTTGAAGGAACTAAGGTTTCAATGCTAAGTGACTTCCTCAGGGACAAGCAGAAAGTAGCAGGGATGGAAGGAAAATGCTGTCTTTGGAGCATGGCACCTGTGCTCTGGCTCTCTCGTAGCCACCACCAGCCATTAGCACCTGAGGAAATGGTTTCCAGGTGTATTATCCTTATATAGTGACAGGTTCTCAGAGAAGAGTTCAAGGGATAAATTAGTGTAATCCACAGTCTCTGGGGAAGGAAATGTTTGCAAACCAGTGAAGCTGACTTATTTTCTTCTTAAAGGTTTTATATATCAAGATTCATAACATATTATTATCACACTGATTATTAAAATTAATTATCTGTGTAAAATGAAAATATACCTTGCTTTATGGTTATCTTCTCAGTTATACTTCTGATATTACAGAAAACTGAAACATCATCTTTTCACTGTTTTGAATGGGAGAAAAAAAAACTTTGCCAGCTCTTCTTCCAATAGGTGACTGATATCCAGAATATATAAAGACTCAAAAAACTCAACAATAAAAACAAATAAATTGATCAATAAGTGGGAAAATGAACTGAATAGATACTTCTCAAAAGAAGATGTACAAATGGCCAACAATTATATGGAGAAAATGTTCAACACCTTTAGCCATAAGGGAAATGCAAGTCAAAACTACACTGAGATTCCATCTCACTCCAGTTCCAACAGCAAACATCAAGAATACAAAGGTGAGGATGTCAGGGAAAAGGAACTCATATGCTGTTGCTGAGAATATAAATGAATATAGCCATTATGGAAAGCAGCATGGATGCTCCCCGAAAAGGTAAAAATAGATCTACCATATGATCCAGCTGTACCTTTCCCAGCTATTTATCCAAAATAATTGAAGTCAGGATACTTAAGAGGTACATGCCCACTCAGGTTTGTTGCAGCACAATTCACAATAGCCACGTTATGGAATCAGATGAACGGATAAAGAAAAGTGTGGTGAAGATATACAATGGAGTTTCATAAAGAAAAACAAAATTATGTTATTTTGTAGGAAAATGGATGGAACTGTAAACTATAATTTTATAATTTTGAGTTTATTAGGTCAAACTCAGGAAGAAAATTCCTGTTTTCTCACATATGTGGAAACCAGGAAAAGAACACAGGAAGAAGGGGATTCTATAAAGTTAGGAGAGAGGGGAGGCCAGTGGGGTACAGGAAGGACTCAGGAGGGGGAGAAAAGGGGAAAGTTGATCAAATTTTGTTTTTATACATGCACAAATATGCACAATGAAGCCCACCATTTTGTATGATGAATATGTGCCAATAAGAAAAGTCCTGTCTTTCCCTTTTGGTTTTCCTTTTCCTTCTTCTTCTTATCCAGTTCTTACCCCAAATCATCCCTGACAGCAATTCTCATCTCATTTCTGCTTCATGACTGTGGCCTTCCAGGTCTCATGAGCACAGCCTCTTTTCGAGTATCCCTGATGGCAGACTCCTCTCTGCACATCAGAATCACATTTCTTCACGCCAGTGACATAGAGGTAAATGTAGGTGCACCACGGGGGAACTGGGGAATATGAACAGAGAAACAAAGATCAGGACAGCAGACTTCTTTTGGGGAACTATGCATGTGATAAGAAAGTAGAACAAATCTTTATGTAAAAATGAAAATAGCACAAAGAGTTGAAATGGAGAAGTGGAAGTAATTTGAACATATGCTCTGATCCCTTCAATATGCAGCCAGCATGACTTTGAACTCAAATAGAACAATGAAACCAAATGCAGGAAGCAGCCCACAAGAGGCGACCTACTGATGTTCGACAAAAGTGAAAGGGTATCTCAATGCAGAAAAAGTAGTCTTCTCCATAACTCGTGCTGGAGTACTTCATCATTCACATGGGAAAAATGAGCCGCGGTGTAGCTCAGAGATGCGAAGCATGCGGGAGCCCTGGGCTGGATCCCCAGCATAAGAGGAAGGGGAGGGGGGTGGGAGGGGGTGGGCAGGGGGACTAGAGGAGCTTAGATCTACATGGTAGATACAAAAACTAACTCGAAGTGGATGTTTACCAAAACGTAAAACTAAAACTACAAATCTTACAGATTTATAGTGACCCCTATAATCTTTATTGTGACCCCTGATTAGTCAAAGATTTCTTAGATATTATACCAAAAACACAATTTGTAAGAAAACTGATCATTGACCTCACAAAAATGTAAAACTTTTATTGCGTGAAGGACACCACTAAGAGAATGAGAAGACAAGCCACACAGTCTGAGAGAAAATATTTGCAAGTAAAATATCTGATACGGTCTTGAATTCAGGACATATAAAGAACTTTTCAAACTAAATTTTAAAAAGGCATCAGAAAATATTGTCGTCTTGTCGCCCGCAACAAAGACGCGATCCTGGGAATGTGTATGCAGCTCTTTATTTTGCGCCCACGTTTCTTTCTCTCCTTCTTTTTTCGCTCTCTCCTCCCCCTCTTATACCCTCAGTTGGCCAATCACAGAACTTCCACGTGAAGCAAGCACGGGCAAGCATAGACAAAGGCTCAAAGCACGAGCCGGACACACGTGTGGCCAGTTTACAACCAACCGATAGGAATAACTTTCGCAAAGATGCACCTGTTTACTCCGTGGCAACTGCAAAACTGGCACATGGCCAGGCGCCATCTTAAGAGACCACAGGGAGTGTCCGGGCCACCCCGACAGCTCCCCCTTTTTTCTTTTATAAAAGAATGGCAGGGACTGTGCCTGTCTTAGGTTGAGTGGTCGATACTTGTTCTTACCCGTCCTCAAAGAATGCATAGCTCGATGCACCTTCCGTCTTAGGTTGATACAAGATCACCACTTCATTACCCGTCTTTGACCACCGGTCCAGCATACTGAGCCATATAGCAGGGGGGCTGCCCGACTCTGTGGCAGACAAGGCTGATGAATGGCTTGTCGATCTATTATTTGAGCCTTACGTAAGGCAATTACCCAATGGAGCAAAAACAATACCGCTATTATCAAGAGAAGCAGCATTGCAAAGAATCCGAACCACTGTTTTCCAAAAGTTAGAAAAGATTGGAACATTTTAAACATCTGTCCGGCCGAAAGAGGCTGTGCTTTAGTAGCATTGATAGTCAATATTTGAAAAGTTAGAGTATATGGCAGACGTGATGCAGAGTCCTGGTAAAGCTTGAATACAACTGGAGAAGACCAATTGTCCTAAGATGTCCACTTGATCTTGTAATAAATCGACGCATTGGTTTAACATACAGATGTTCACCGATGCCAGACCGAGCACTCAAAGCCTGAGCAGTAGCGGAAGTCACACTGTTCAAAGCTTGAGCTGCAGGAATAGACATAGCAAGGGCGGCCCCAGCCATGGCAGCCACTGCAGCTGAGACCGCAATGGCAGCTATGATGGCCGCTGTGATCCCAAAGTCATGTCTGGTCCTGATGAATACACTCAGGTCTCCCGCATCTACGCGTACAGGCGTGGGGATGTAGGTAGGGACACGAAGGAGAACAGCTCCAGTATGTTTTGTACCATTCTAGCAGGTAGACATTACACAAGAACCAGATACAGAACAGTTGAGGGAAATATTGGTTACACTTGTCTGATTAAATAGTAGGAAAAGGAATGGGGGGTAGACACGCACAGGTGTAGGCCTAAAGGTAATATTGACGTTACAGGTGTTGATAGTAACATTAGATTCAAATGTTCCTCCCCCATAAGAATAACTACAGTTTTTTGTACTCCCACCATTAATCATGGCCACAGCACTAATTTGAGTACAGGTAGTTTTGCGATTACATGACAGCCATGTATCAGATGGATTAGCTACAGACGACACGAGAGGATTTTGAAAAGAAAAGTTAAGTCCCTTCATACTACTATTCTCATAGGTAGCAAATTTTGGAGAGAAGGTAAAGCTGTGGTCGGGAGTAACAAAGACAGCGGATAAGCTGCTTTGACAACCTGTGGGAGAAGGCGGCCAAACCAATTCTGATCTGCAGCGTGGGAAAACATTAGGTTGTCATGGGACAGAATCATTATTTTTTGGGAACATATGAGGCACAGTGCCCTGTGTCACAACAGTAATATTCCTATCCTTATCAAAAATTCCTAAGGTCTGATTCCCTAGCAGAATGCAAGGGGGTTCGGAACCAGAAGAAAAATTGTAACTATTGTAAAAGCATAAACTGCTTGGTAAGAGTAGCTGTGAGAAATTGTTAGGCCCTTCAGAAGGATCAAAAGGTAAGGTAGGTAGTCAAAAAGAAAAAAGGAAATACAGAGTCATTTCCCACTGGCAAAGGATCGTACAATAGCCCATAAATCAGTTTTTTCCGGCGTCCAAGGTGTTAGTGGATGGCTTTCCACTTGAATCAGGACATGTAGCCTCATCAACAGAACGGCTATTCCCCATATGATGGTCTTCATGTTGCTCCTCTTCCTCAGGAAGGGTTGTAACTATACGAGTAAGTCATTCAGGTACCCAAACTGGAACTTGTTGATCCTGTGGGAATACAAAAACAGACCCTCGGACCCAACGTAAAATGGGGTCCGGACCTTTCCAGCACCCTGTAAGAATGTCCTTCCATAGTACAAAATGTTTAGGGGCCTGATTAGGAGAACTGTGACGGTCAGCAGCTGAGCATCTGTCATTGTCCAAATTTAAAAAATTTAAAATAAAAAGGATAAGGTTTAGTTTATCTTTGGGGGATCTAAAGGATACCCCTATTCCCCCTTTTTGTTTTTGTATATAGTTTTTTAAGGTAAGATGAGTCCTTTCTATTATTCCTTGACCTTGGGGATTATAAGGAATACCAGTAATTAATTGTATATCAGATGTTTTAGCAAAGGGATGGAAACTTTTAGATGTATAAGCAGGTCCATTATCTGTTTTTATAATTTTAGGAATGCCCCAACAGGTAAAGGCTTGGAGGCAATGTTGAATAACATTTTTAACCTTTTCTCCAGTATGTAAGGATGCCATAAGGATGCCAGAGCAAGTATCAACAGAAACATGAGCATATTTAAGGTTACCAAATTCTGGGATATGAGTAACATCCATTTGCCATATGTGATTGGGTAGGAGGACATGAGGGTTTACTCCAAACGATTGTACAGGGATAAGTGAGGCACAATGTTGGCAAGACTTAACTATTTGTTGAGCAAGAATTTTGGGAATATGAAATTTTCTATTTAGGGTGGTAAAGTTAACATGATATTTATCATGAAAGGCTTGTGCTTGTTCTTTAATGGTAAAAATGAAGTTAGTACGAGTTGCTTGATCTGCTAAATCATTGCCTTTGGCTAAAGGTCCTGGGAGGTTAGTATGAGCTCTAATATGTCCCACATGAAAGGGATGATGGCGTTCAAGAATTAACTTTTGTAATGTAGTAAAATAAGGTGCTATAGTAGACGATGGAGAAACATAAGGCACTGTTTCTAAGACTGATAATGAATTTACAATATAGTTACTATCTGTAAGTAAATTAAAGGAGTTATCATGTAACAGTTTAAAAGCCATAATTACAGCAGCTAGTTCAGTGACTTGAGCAGAGGAGGTTTGGACAATGGTGGTGTAAACTTTGTTGTTTATAATGACAGATCCAACTCCATTTTTTGATCCATCGGTGAAGACTGTAAGGCAATTTTTTAAGGGGGTAGTACGAGCCATTTTAGGAAAAATGATAGGAGTATTTTTACAAAATTGAATCCATGGGTGCTTAGGATAGTGATTATCAAATTCAGCAGTAGTAGTACAAACAACAATGACCAATCTGGATCATTATTAATTAGCCACTGTATTTGATCTGTTGTATAAGGTGTGATAATTTTATCAGGATGAGTGCCTAGGGTAGAAATGCAGGCATCTATACCTTTAAATATAAGTTGAGACACTGCTGTTGGATAGGGTTGTAACATTTTTGACGGTGAACTGGCTAGATGGACACTTTGTAATGGGCCATCTTGCCATATGATACCTGAAGGACTATGGCTTTCTGGGAGAATAATTAGGCATAGTGGCTGTTGGGATCACGGTGAACCGCTTGACATGATTCCAATCGTTGTTGAACTAATAGAATAGCTTGTCTAGCCTCTGGTGTTAAAACTCTTTTTGAATTTAAATCTGGATCACCCTTAAGGATGTCAAATAAAGGTTTTAGTTCTCCTGTAGATAACTTTAAATAAGGTCTAGTCCAGTTAATGTCTCCTAATAATTTTTGGAAATCATTTAGAGTCTGTAAATGATCTACCCTGATAGTAAGTTTTAGGGGTTGAACTGTAGTAGCAGATAACTTAGGTCCTAGATAATTTTGTAGTTCTCCTGTTTGTTGTTTTCAGGAGCTGTAGTAAGTCCCCAGGTCTTTAATTCTTTAGTCATGAATGTTAAGGCTTCTTCTAATACTAGTTTGTTTTGGTGGCATAGGAGAATATCATCCATATTATGATAAATTAGCAATTTTGGATACTTTTGACGGGTGGAGAATAGAGCTTTTTCTACATAAATTTGACATAAAGTGGGGCTGTTAGTCATGCCTTGAGGTAATACTGTCCATTCAAATCTTTGATCAGGTTGGGAGTGATTAATAGCAGGTAAAGTAAAAGCAAACCTCCAACAATCAGCTTTATGTAATGGTATGGAAAAGAAACAATCTTTCAAATCCACTATGACAGTGGTCCAATTTTTTGGTAAGGCTGAGACAAAGGGCAATCCGCATTGGATAGGGCCCATAGGGAACATTTGGTTATTTACAGCTCTAAGGTCATGTAATAATCTCCATTTTCCAGATTTTTTCTTTATTACAAATATAGGAGTATTCCAAGGGGAAGTGGATGGTTATAAATGGCCTGCATCCAATTGTTCCTTGACTAAATTATGAGCAGCCTCCAGTTTTTCTCTAGTTAGGAGCCACTGAGGGATCCATCGAGGCTTATCATCTTTCCATCGTATAGGAATGGTATGTTCGTCAGTGGCCCCTAAGAAAAACCCAGGCTTGTGGTAGGGACATTGGGAGATGGGAGAGGAATGGGTTGTACAGATCCTTGTTCCTTTTTTCTTAATCCTTTGTAGTCTGTATATCCCATAGACCTCATGACAGATTTTACAGGGGTACCTTGAAATAGGTTTTCAGTAGTCAATTTGAGGTCCATTTGACTTAAAACATCTCTCCCCCATAGGGAAATAGGTAAATTACATACATATGGTTGAAATAGTCCATAGTGTCCTTCCTTGTCTTTCCACTGTAGGGTAGCTGCACTTTGATCTGGGCTTGTAGCTATTCCTAACCCTCTAAGAGTTTGATTAGCCTTGACAACTGGTCAATCTTTGGGCCAATCAGAGGATTTGATGATACTTTTGTCAGCTCCAGTATCTAAGAGTCCCATGAACTCCCTATTTCTAATAGTTAATGACAATATGCGCCTGTCTTTTAAATCCATTGTAAAACAGGCTAGTGGCTCTCCTGTTGACCCAAATCCTTGATTTCCTCTGATATTAGTTTTACTGGGGTACAGGTTATGTTGACTAGGTAATACAAGCATCTGAGTGATTCGGTCTCCTGGAGATATTACTGTAATTCCTTTAGGAGAGGAAACTAATATTTTAACTACACCTTTAAAATCAGGATCTATAACCCCAAGGTGTACAATAAGACCATTTAATGTAGTAGAGCTTCTGCCAATTAATAAACCCATTGAGTCTGGGGGAATGGGGCCTTGCCAATCTGAACCTATGGCTTGTACTCCCATTTCAGGAGTTAGGACCAGTCTGGAGGTGGCGCGGATGTCCAGTCCTGCGCTTCCTGTTGTTGCTCTCCGCGGTCCGTTAGGGGATACCAATTTCTTGGTACTTGTTGGATTACCCCGTACATTTGCTGCGGGCCCTGGGGTGGGCCTGGTTTCCCGTTTTTTGACAACTTAGGGTTAGGACCTAGAAAGTTACCTTCCTTATCACATACGGATTGACAAACGCTGGACCAGTGATTTCCCTTTTTACAGCGAGGGCACAGTCTGGGTTTTGGATGCCCATCTGGCGGTTCATGTTGAGTAGAATTAATTCTATTTGGACAATTTGCCTTTATGTGACCTAATTGTTTACAATGGAAACAGGCTCCTGGAGCAGGCCTTTGACTATAGATTGGTTGAGCATTACCTAAACCTTGAGTTATGGCTGCTGCAAGTACTTGCCCTTGTATTACAGAATCATTTATGTCTCTACAAACCTTTGAGTAGGCTGAGAGATCCTTGTTTTTCCAAGGTCTAATAGCTTCCTTGCACCATTTATTAGCTTGTTCATATGCTAATTGTTTGACCAATGGCATAGCTTGTTCTGCATCCCCCAAAATGGGAGGAGCAGTTTGAATTAGGCGGTCCACAAAATCAGCAAAAGGCTCATTTGCTCCCTGAATAACTTTGGATAATTGACCCTGTAATTGCCAGATCCTTGCAGTGTTTTCCAAGCTTTTGTTGCAGCGGCTGCTATTTGCATATATACCTCTGGAGGATATGCTACTTGGGCCTGGATTGTTACATGGTTTCCTAAACCCATTAGCATATCCACATTCCAGTTGGGATTGCCTGCAGCAACATTACGTTTTGCTGTATCTATGCAATATTCTTGCCAAGCTGTTTTCCACCTTAAATACTGTCCTCCAGAAAGGGTGGCTCTAGTTAGATTTACCCAATCTCCGGGGACCAAATGAGCCCTGCCACTGACTCCAACAATGATACTGTAAAGGCAGCTTGAGGTCCATAAGTACTAACTGCTTCCTTTAACTGTTTAACTAATTTAAAATCTAAAGCTTGATGATACCTCTGGTTTTGAGTGTCCTCAAAAACTGGGAAACAGGTATTAGATAGATCTGCCCAAGTACCTGATGGATTATATGAACATGCCCCTGAGCAATAGCTAGCATAGGAAGAGGTGGCGCTGTTGGTTTAACTCTATCTGGAGGATGTATGTTCTCTAATTTTAGGTCCTTAAACTTTGCCTCTAATTCCTCCCTGGTAAGTTCTTCCTCATCCTCACTTCCTGTTTCTGAGGACTGGACAGATCGCAAAGATCGTTCTTCTTTCACTTCCTCTAAAATAGTACTTCCCTCTTCTATAGGATCCTTAAACTTGTCCTTTTCAGCAGTCAAACAGCCCTTAACAAGAGCCCAGATAACCATTGTACCTGTAGGTAGTGGCTGTTGAGCATTAGCTTTTCGTAGGTCTTCTCCTAAATGCTCCCACTGTGGAACATTTAATAGGCCCTCATCTAAAAACCAGGGGGCTTGATGTTCTATTGTCTTTAAGAATGCCCTTGCTGTTTGAGGTTTTAAAGGGGTCCCATTGGCTTTCAGTAATGCCCTTAAAGGACTCTCCATGCGGAGTCTGGAAACCTCGGAGCCCATTTTTACTGTTTAAGCCGCTTCTCCCCGGACCTGATTGAGCCACTTCACCGTGGACCTTCTTTAAACCACTCAACCGTGGACTTGTGGATCGTCCCCTCTGCGAACCTTAGTTGCTCCCAGGCAAACCGTCCTTTAGATACAAGACAAAAACAAAGACAGTACGTACACGAATTACTTACCGACTATTTTAGTTTCGTTTTTGGATCCCGGGTTTCAGCACCACTTATCGTTGTCTTGTTGCAACCCCGGGAATGTGTATGCAGCTCTTTATTTTGCATGCATGTTTCTTTCTCTCCTTTCCTTCTTTTTTCTCTCTCTCCTCCCCCTCTTATACCCTCAGTTGACCAATCATAGAACTTTCACGTGAAGCATGCATGGGCAAGCATAGACAAAGGCTTAAAGCAGGAACCGGACACACGTGTGGCCAGTTTACAACCAACTGATAGGAATAACTTTCACAAAGATACACCTGTTTACTCCGTGGCAACAGCAAAACTGGCATACTGCCAGGCGCCATCTTAAGAGACCATAGGGAGTGTCCGGGCCACCCCAACAAGAAAAGAAGTGGATAAAATTTTACCACAAAAAACTTTACACCAAAAATGGAAAGAACCCAATCAATAAATGGGCTAAGGAACTGGGCAGACGCTTCACAGAAGATGATATGCAGGTGGTCAACAAATATATGAAAAAGTGCTCATCATTTCTAGTAATTAGAGAAATGCAAATTAAAACCACCCTAAGATTTCATCTAACTCCAATTAGAATGGCTATTATCAGAAATACAAGCAATACTAAGTGTTGGCGTGGATGTGGGGAAAAAGGCACACTTGTACATTGCTGGTAGAGTTGCAAATTGGTGCAGCCACTCTGGAAAGCAGAATAGAGATTCCTCAAAAAAATTGAAATGGAACCACCATTTGACCCAGCTATCCCACTACTGGGTTATACCAAAGGTGTTAAAATCAGCAAAGTATAGCGATGCAGCCACATCTATGTTCATAGCTGCTCAATTCACAATAGCTAGATTATGGAACCAACCTAGATGCCCTTCAATGGAAGAATGAATAAAGAAACTGTGGTATATATACACAATGGAATACTACTGAGCCATAAAGAAGAATAAAACTATGGCATTTGCTGATAAATGGGTGGAGTTGGAGAATATCATGCTAAGTGAAATAAGCCAAGCCCAAAAAACCAAAGGCCGAAAGATTTCTCTGGTTAGTGGATGCTGATACATAAGGGGGGCGGTTATGGGGGGATAAGAAAAGAATGGAGGAAGTATGGATGGTGTAGAGGAAAATGGGACCAGACGGGGTGGGGGAAGGAAAACTAGTAGACTGAGACAGACAGTATTACCCTATGTATATGTAAGATTATATGAATTGTGTGAATCTACATTGTGAAAAAAAGATACACTCCTTGCTGCATAATTATATCAAAATGGGTTCTACTGTCATGTGTAATTAAAAAGACCCAATAAAAAAAATTTAAAAATAAATTTTTACTACAAAAGACCTAAGACCGCAAAGAAGCACATGAAGCATGCTCAACAGCATCCGGCAGAATTGCAGGTTAGAGCCACCGAGGAACAGCAGGGCCATCCATCAGTGGTGGCCAGGTTGACCCCCTCATACCGTGTTCTCACCAGGACGGGGACAGCTGGGACAAGGCTAGAGGAAGCATGAAATGGTACAACCACTTTGGGAAAAAATGGGCAGTTTCATAAAAAGTTAAACATATGCCACCATATGTTCCAGGCGCTTCACTCCCAGGTACTTGGCCAAGAGAAATAAAACATGTCTCAAAATCTTGTCTATGAGTGTGTCCACAGTGGCTTCATTTGGCACTGGCCCAAACCAGAAATGACCCAATGCCTTTCAGCGGGTGACTGGACCATAAGCTGCGGCATATCCGCACCCTAAACCACGATTCCGTAACTCAAAAGAACGAGGTGGTGATCGTGCAAAACGTGGATGAAAACAACTTCGCGAAGGGAAAGAAGGCAGACCACACAGAAGCACGCACGGTAGGATTCCACTTATATAAACGTCTAGAAAGTGCAGATGGATCTATAGCGGCAGAGCGTGCTCCCCGGGGAGGGGTGGAGGGCGAGCCGGGAGGGCCTGGGAAGGAAGACGGCACACTTGCATGGTGGGTGACCGTGCCCTTTCTCTTGGTGTCAGCGACGATTTTGGAAGTGCACGCGCAGAAGTCAAATATCTCCAATTGCATATTTTAAATACGTATGGTTCACTGCAGGGCGAGAAATCGTCAATGAAACTGTGAGGGCAAATGAAGCCCCAAATAGCAGCCGGTCTGGCTACGAGCTGACCTCCTAAGTGAGTGGGAGGAGCCCCACAGGCGTGGCCAGGCCCCCTCCAGCCTCCTCTGGACGGGGTTCCCCTCCTGCGCAGAGGCGCATCCTCCCTGTGACCTTGAACTTCGCTCCTTTCATTTCCTTCTCCTATCAGTCTCTGTTACTCTCTCACCAGGACTCAAATAGACACACCGTCTCCGCTATGGGAGAGCTTCCTGAGACAGACCCTGCGAGGTGCCGCCTGCCTCTCTCACACACCATGCCAGCAGGCCACCACGCCACCGCGCCACCATGCCACGCTCATACACCACGTTCATGTGCAGTTTCCAAATCCGATCTTAACCCTTTGCAGTTTCCCCAGACTCTGAATTTGGACATAGCCGATCTGCCAACTCGTCATTAAACTAATCTGCTGTGACTAAAGTTAATATCAAATAGCCACACTAGCACACGGGTCGGAGGGAGCAGGCTGACGCAGTTTTGGAGTGTGGCTGTGCACAGCCTGGCGGTGTGACCTGGAGTGGGTGTGCAGCACTGCAGGGCGTGTGCGACCTGCAAAGGCGCGCGACGCCGGTCTGCTCAATTTCTAGAGCCAGCGTCAGGATTTAGGAAATCCGGGTTCTGCGTGTGCCACCTCCTGTCGGGAAGGCAT
Organism: Glaucomys volans; assembly: GCA_020662805.1. NCBI lineage: Eukaryota > Metazoa > Chordata > Mammalia > Rodentia > Sciuridae > Glaucomys > Glaucomys volans. Next base: position 670,739 of record JAJEJO010000806.1, read on the forward strand.
TGGGCTCCACCAGTGCCCGTCGCTGCCCTTCTCCAGCCCTGGCCGCAGGGGCACACTGCACCTCCACGTTCGGCCTCCACGTTCGGCCTCCCCGTCCCGCCCCGGGGGTGGGCCTGTTCCAGGGTGGACGAGAGCGCAGCTCAGCGCCCCCCATAGAGCCTGCGCAAGCCCAGCAAGCGTTCTGGGCAGCAGTGTCCACCTCTGATCGTCCACCCTGAGCTCTCCCTGAAATCGGCGCAGGGCGGCTTGCAGCGTGTTCTTGATCCTCCCTAAACCACTGATTTGCTCAGAGTACTTCAACCTCCCACACTTAAAAAAAAAAAAAAAAAAAACTGCCTTCCCTGCAACCAATCAATATGTCAATAAAATAAAATATAAATAAACCAACCTCAGGCCCTGCTGTAGCAGGGACCTGTATTTCACGGCAGGGCTGGTGTTTAGATGTTCCCTTGAATGAGTCTCATTTGTTTCTGGGTATATTTATCCCTGAGCCAAGTAATCCTTGCGGACAAGAATAGTTTTCCTTTGAATCGCATCAGGAATTGAGCACAGAGCTCGATTGATATCTGCTGCGGTGGCGGTGATGAGCCAGTGCAAGGCCGCAGGCCCCTGGCTCACTTTCTCCCACCTCTGCAGACGGCTTCCCCATGGAGTTCTTCTTGTCCTTGTCACCTGTATTATTCTAGGAGGTGGAGGAGCAGCCTGAACTGGGACTCTAATGGCCTGTGTGCCGGGTTCTAACTGCGGGAACACAGGCGAAACCCTGACCCTCTTGGAGTCTTGGTTGACCATCAGTTTGAGATGAAGGTACATCTCACAGGCCAGAGTGAGGACCAGACGAGGTGGTGTGTGTGGAAGGAGGTTCTTTTTAACTCCGCTGGGATGAGCAAGGGAAGGGCCGATTGCCCCGGCTGGAGCTCTTACCAGGGCCTGCCGTGTACCGCAGCCACCTCCGCGGATCTGCCTCCGGGGTTGGTTTGAGAAATTCTGGAACAATAAGATGGTCTTACTATCTTAACTCCCACCCTGCCTACGCACACAGGTGCGCACGGGGACGTGCTGGGTGGGACGTACTCAGTGCACCCCGGAGCCAGGCCCATCTTCTTCCAGAGCAGCAGCCGTCTGACATGGCATCGGTAATTCTCAGGAATTCCATAGACAGCCGTGAAAAGGGAATACAGTCGCCTTTTTGTTTTTGTTTTTGTTTTGTACCAGGAAATGATTTTCCAAGGGGAAAGAGGGAGTCATGTCCTCTGATAGAGCCACATGTACAAAGTCTGCAGAGCAAGCAGCCAGCACAATAGCAAACGAGATTATGGGAACTCAGGAAACAGCAAGTCCCGGTTAAACCAAAACAACCATCCACGCCAGATGCACGCGCTGCTTTCAAGCCATGGTCTGTGTGTGCCATCCCTCGGAGGGAGCTCCTCGGTCCGGACTCGCAGCAGAGGGCTGCGCTGGGAGCCCAGCTAGGATGACAGCCCCGCTCTGTGGACGGGTCTGAACTGGAATGTCAGGCGTTCATACTCAGATGTAGTCCAACCAAGAGGGGAGGCTGTTCTCAACTGGCCAACGGACTTCCTCCGTACAAAGGGGAGGAGGTAGAGCTAGGCTCTTTCTAAGCTCCCATTATGCTCTGCTCATCTCCACCGAGCACCAAGCACAGAGCATGCTGGAACAGGAGTGGTCACCTTGAGGTTTTGAACATAAAGCCAGATTCATTAAATGGGGTTAAGTCTGACCTTAGTCCCTCCAGGAGGAAATGTTGACTAGACCCCTGGGTGTGGCTCTCAGCTCTGAAGAAACCGTGGGCTGAGAATATACGTTTGTGAGCCGGCATACCGTCCACCATACCGTCCACCATACCGTCCACCATACCGTCCGCCATACCGTCACACCAACAGCACACAGACATGCCAGGTCAGAGAGTACGAGACAGAAGAAGGAGAGGTGGGAAGGGGAGGCAGGGGAGGTGAGGTGAGGAAGGAGGTTGGGAGAAGAGGGAGGTGGCCCGAGGTCCAGGGTCAACCTTCATCTACTGGGTGAGCATCTTCAGGCAAGGCCTTTGAGCATCCTGAGCTGTGATCTTCCTCTTTGCAAAAAATTCATTCCTTGATCTATTTGACAAACAATTTTAAGAATGCTTATAGTAAGCCAGGTATTTTGCAAGACAAGGGAGAAACGGTGGTCCCTGTGATGCAGGGGGTCCTAAAGCTCGTACATGATCTAGAGATAAATGGACACCGTGAGGGGTGCAGAGGGCATGGCTTGGGCGTCCTCTTGAGAAGCAGCTGCTCCAGTCCCAGGGATCAGCAGAGATGTTGGGGGGAACGGCATCCAAGAGGAGGCGGGGGTGAAGCAGCAGCATCCTCGTGAGGGCCAGGAAGCCAAAGAAGGGGGCTGGTTGGAGGCCTGGAAGGGAGGCAGCCCACAGACCAGAGGGGCGGGAGTGACTGAGGACCTGTGAGCACTTCCATCTGGATTGGAGAGAGAGCGTGGGGAGGGGAGATGGGGAGCCGGCTGGGGTGAGTGCCCGGCTTCCTGTGGGCTGCTGGTCCTGTCAGAGGCTGGTCTGTATCTGGAGGAGAGAAAGAAGCCATGGATGGGCCTCAGCGGGAGAATTCTGCTCTTAGTTCCCTCTCAGTGTGGAAACGCATTGGCCCCAGGAAGGACAGTTAGGGAGCCGTCACAGGTCTAGGCGGGGCATGAAGAGCCTCTGAATGAAGCAGAGGTGGTAAAGGTGAAAGAGGCCCCAGCAGCAGTGAGAGAGCGGCACAGCACAGCCAGGTGCCCGGTGGGCAGACCTCCAGGGAGACCCAGGTCAGGCTTGGGGGGCACGTCCCTGACCCCGACCCGGTCAGCACTCAGCCTCATGAATTAAATGGACACCACATCCCATAATACACATGATTACTGTGTGTCAAGTAGGAACCTATGTTAATCTTCATTTCATACAAGTGGGTCCTCAGTGGCGAGCAACCCCCATGAAGACCCCTGCTTTCCCACTTGGCCCGCAGCCGCCTTCAGAGCCCATCGGCAAGAACACTGTTTGTGACGGTGGGGACTCCGGCGCACAGGTCGCAGGGCCTGGCCTCCTCTCCTGCTCTCAACACCAGTCCCCCTCCAGCTTCGTGTTCTCAAGAACGACATTCCTTCCTGCCCTGGAATATCCAGACTCTGCCTGCCCTCTGGATTCTTCCCAGCCACGGGCAGGTGACAGCCACGCCCCTCTTCCAGACTTGGCTTCCTCTTTCTGCCAAATGTCTTGAAAGATGGATCCCAACTCACTGTCCCCCTTCCTCCTCACTCCTCGGCTCACTTCAGTCTGCTATCCATGGAGAATCCCTTTACTCACTTCTACAAAGCCCTTTTTTAACTTGAAAAACAGAAAAGAGAAAGGACCAAGAATAACACAGGGAGTGCCCATGAAATTCCCAAGGGAAATCTTAACACGGCACCACTTCCACATTTGCTTAGAATTATTTTTCAAGAAATAAAGCAGCATGTTGCTGACCCACAGGCCCCACTCCCTTCCTCCTCTGTCCACAGGGCAGGCACCTCAGGAGATTAACGTGCACAACTCTCTCCCAGTGACCTGCTCACCAGGGTATCTCCAGGGCATACCACTCAGCCCAATGGGTAGCAGATGCTCAGTAGATATTGTTAAATAAATAAGTAGCTGGAAAAAATAGTAAGTAGTTTATATTTAAGGGTCTTAGGTAAATGTGGAAGGTTATTAATTCTCTGAGAACAAAATTGGGGGAGAACCAGGCATGATGGCACTCTGTAATCCACGCAACTTGGGAGGCTGAGGCTAGAGGATGGCAAGTTCAAGGCTAGTCTTAGCAATTTAGTAAGGCCCTGTCTCAAAATAAAATCAAAAAGGGCTGGAGATGTAACTCAGCGGTAGAGCACCACTGGGTTCAGCCCCAGAAACATAAAAGATGGGGGTGGGAGGAGAGACCTGGGGACCAGTGGAGTGTCTCGTAAAAACCAGCAGGGTTGTGGACTAGTTTCGGGAACTTGGGGAAGTAGGGTGCTTGTCTGTGGGCATTTTGCTGACCTGCTTGCAGCATGTTAGGAAGTCCCGCGGCAGTAGGATTCCCCCCCACACACAGACGCGGACAAAGTTAGGAAACATGAGAAGGTAATTAGGGGAAAATCAGATTCGAGCTCTGCACCCCTTCTGCTCGCCTGCAGTTACTCGGTTGCTGTAGCAGTTACTCTGAGGACAGGCTGCCTGCCCTGCGCTGCCCCTCGAGATGAGGAAGACGCCCCCGTAAAGCAAATGCAAGCAGTTTGAGAGGAGGATAAGAAAGCGGGAGGCCCAGCGTGGTTTCCCTCCACGCGCCCTAAGCTACTTAATGCTGCTTATCCAAGGAGTCCTGGTAACCAGAATAGGGTTTCACTAGCTTGTAAGTGAAAAGCTGCCTGGAATACTAATGCGGCTCGTGGAGAACACCACTGTATACATGTGTGGGCCGAGAAGCTTCTGAGCAAGGAGCAGGCCCGGAGACAGGCAGCTGCCTCTGGCGGCTAACCTGCCCCGAGTACCTGTCTGACCTTGGCAGGCTGGTTCCTCGACGGGCCTCATTTTCTCATTACCCAAAGCCGGGAAGGCATGGGCTGTCTCCAACAGACTGCATTCATTAGGAGGCTCTGGGTGGTGCGTGGAAAAATCACAATTTCAAACAGGCTTAAAAGTAAAATGAATGTATTGGATCATAAAATGGAAAATTCCAGCTGTGAGCTGGCTAGAGACAAGATTGAACTTAGCATCTCGAGATGTCACCCAATGACCAGCTTTGCATCAGCCTGCCTGGGGCTGATCCCTAGGTGGCTGCCAGAGTCTCAGGCTCTGCGGCCCCTCGGGGGGCGAGAAGGCGTCTGCACAAGTTGCTGACGGGAGCAGCGGAGTGACCACCCAGTCCCCAGTCACCGTGGCCTGGGGAAGGAGTGGCCCTTCCTGGCTCACCCCAGGTCATGTGTGCTCCAGAACCGGGTGGAGAGGCGGTTTCCCTGGAAGGACACAAATCTTTACATGGAAATCTAAAGTAACTGGGAAGGGGTCAGGGAAACGAACAGACTCGCAGCAAGCGCTTCCTCTGGGTCTCCCCTGTGCTAAGGCATTCTATCCGCTCCTTCTGACCCAGTGAGGAGCAAATCGAGTTAGAGCATCAAATAGACAGCACTGAGGGCTTGGTGCTTGGAGGTTCCCGCTGCTGTGAATTCTGCGGTGGCCTGAGCCACACAGGGGACTGCAGGGACTGCATGGCAACTCCTTGGTGGGAAGGGATTGGGAGGTGTTGGGTCCTTTGGTCCTTTGGGCAGTCAGTGCAGCTGGAGCCCATGGAGAGAGTGGAACACACCTGCACACACACCAGACAGGCCATCTCCTCTCCCGCATGCCCTCTGCTCCTTCACCGTCCTGCATTTCTGCTCCGCCAGGCACCTGTGCAGTTCCCCTCTGTGCTGTTCAATTTTGAAACCTCTAACTCTCTAAGGATTCTGGCAGGAAGCTTGACTCTTAATAAAAAAGAGATTCAGTTTCTCCTTCCCTTGCTCCTTAAACACACCCGTGCACACGCAGGTGAGGGAGAAGGATCCCCCACCAGCAACCAGGAGGCTAAAGAGCTTTATCAGTGACAGCATTTAAAGCGCATACAGCAAAAGGACAGAATAAAGAGGACTCTCAGAGTAGGACAGTTCCAGGTTAGCTAACTGAGGGGCTCGCCAGGGCCAGCTTGGAACTGGGCCCTTCTGCCCTCCCCCAGGCCTTGCCTGGCCGGCTGGCTCCTCCTCGTAGGAAGGCTCTGCCACCACCCCAAGATGGCTGCTCAGCTCTCGGCCTCAAGGCTGAAGGGAGGAAAGAACAGTTCCTCCTTCCCTCTCTGTGTCTCTGCAGCCAGGACAGTCTCACATGCCCGTTCTTCATGGGCGGTCAGGTGTTGGTCTGAGGGCTGAAGCTAAGAGTCTGCAGAGGGATTTCCAGAAGAAATTCAAGAACAGAATGCTCACCACGAAGCTCCCCAAGCCCCACCCCACTCCCAGGAGACTTTCCTCCAAGCTCACGGGCGGAGGGTTCAGAACGTGGCTCGGTGGAAACAGTGTGGAAGCAGCAGCCCCGCACTCAGTCCGGGGTCACCATTCCTGTTCCCTCCTCTTATGACCATGGGAAGGAATAAAGGGAGGTCCTTATCATCATTGGATCTCAGTTTGTCCCTGTATGAAGAGGACCAAGATCAGACGATTCTGAAGAGTAAATGAAACAAGGTAGGAGGAATGGCACATCAGTCCACAGTTTTCCATCAATACTGACTCCTTTCTGCCTTCCCAAGTTCTCTACTTTGCTTTCCGTCTTAGCCTCCACGAGGAATCTAGAAAGAGAAGGATCGCATAGGAATACATTAAATGTTCATGTAGCTGAGTTTTAGTTTCCTTTAAAATCTGGGGATGTTGTTATTTTATGGAATAAGTGCTCACTTCTTCATTTTGCTTCATATTTCAGTCTACAATGGACCTGCCTCAGTCCATAGCTCCTGGATGTGGTGCCCACCCCTGCCCCTGAGTCATCTCTCGCTAGGATTGTAAGGGTGCTAGGAAAGAATAAGCCAGGATGAGACTGGCTGGTGAGACTCATTGGGCTCAAGGGCCATGAGACCGCTGAGATGCTGTCACTTCTCTTCCAGTCCTCGTGAACATCTAGTTCTAGATGGTGCGTTGCTCCAGCATCAGGTGGTAATCTGCATGCTTAGCAAGGGCACCATGAAGGTGGAACTGCAGAGCAGTGTGGATGCAAGAGTGAACTTCTGCATCAGGTTTTAGAAGATGACCAGAGATCTGTTAGGAGGAAGGAAGAGAGGACACACGTGTGAAAGTTTGGAGGGAAAAGGGTCATGGCAAATTTTATTAAAAACCAAACAGGCAACTACTTCAATCTGGGGGAATCAGCAGAAGATGGGCTGACAGATCAGGCATCTTGGAATCCGCTGCTGTGCTGAGACACCGCCCCTCATTCTGTCCACCACAAAGGAAGGTTTAATCGGGGAAAAGAGATGCCAGGCTTTGTTTCGGTAAACCAGCTCTCATGGGGGAGAAAATCAGGACATTTTTCCAGGTGGGCAGGTAAAGTAGTGGTGCTGGTAACCCAGGCTGTAGGAAGGAGGGACCTGTGAGGAGAGGAAGACCAGGTGGACTCTGTCGACCACCCGACCCAACAAGAGGAGCCTGACCCCTCAAACCAGCATGTACAATTCCCTACTTCCCTAAGCTCCTCAGTAGAGCCACTTGTTTCATTGTCTAGGAATTCAGAGCAGTTAATTCAAATGCCTTTGGGGGAAAGCATCCACTAGCTGGCTGCCTCCCCAGCTATCCTTGTTCTGTCCTTGAATTTACTAACCAGAAAAATTTAAGTAAGCTCACTAGCCGAGACCTTCCCTGGCAGGGAAAGCCACGTCCTCTCAGGAGGTGATGCTTGCTTCAATGTCCAGGTCTACCTCCTTGATCAAGACTCCGTGTCCTTGCTCAGTATGGAAGCAAGACTACTCTTCATCTGTTGCTGGAAAATGTCCTACAGATGGGAGATGAACGGACAGTCTTCTGCCCTAGTAACCATGGCTAGCGATGTTTGGAGAGTGGTCATGGTGTCATACTGTCACGAGTCCTGAGTTCCTTCAAACTTCTTGGATGAATTCCACCTAGATTTAGGATTTACTTACATTTAATTTGGCCACCCACTGAATCCAGAAAGTCTCTCTCCCTCCCTCCCTCCCTCCCTCCCTCCCTCCCTCTCTCTCTCTTTCTTTCTTTCTTTCTTTCTTTCTTTCTTTCTTTCTTTCTTTCTTTCTCTCTTTCTCTCTTTCTCTCTTTCTTTCTTTCTTTCCAACTAAACACCAAGTGGCACATAGATTATCTTTCTTCTCCACTTGGAGTTGACATCATTCTGGGGTGGAATGTGAACTGGAATTTCATTGAGCTCTGCTCCATTGAGCACAAAGGCATGAATACAGTGTTTGAAATCCCCCTTCACTGCATTAAGTCCCTGAATTAGCTGCTGGCTGAAATAATGCCCTTAAATTGAGAGAGTCATCGAATAGCTATCAAATGAGGCAGCCCAAGCAATCTGAGTGGAAAATAGAGAGCTTATCTGTTTTTGAACATCTGAATGGCGACTTGAACCCAATGCTACAATAGTCACTCTCAGTTAAAAGCTTTCAGGGTGCCTGAAATCTTCCTACTTAAGGTTTTTTAATGAACACTGTGCATAACTTAGTGTTACACATGCACGTATGCACAGTTCATTCATTTCATTAATTCAGTTGTGCCTTTATTCTACTTCGAGCCACTCACCATACCCGCGTAAGGCATTGGTTTTATAAGGTCAAATAAGCATGACCTTGTCTCTCAAGAAACTGCCGCAGTAGTGCGTTGCTCACGTCGCTGAAGATGAAAACACTGAGCATGATTGTTGCCAAGGAACAACAAAACAGCAGCATGGGATCATGAGGGCTAGGAAACACGTCCTGGAGAGGTGACGATGGAGGACAGAGGCCGTCACTGAGAAAGTGGAGCAGTGTGCAGGGGAAGCCACAGCACTGGCATCGGCCTGGACCTGCGCATGAGCATAAGCAGAGGTCTGTGAGGCCTACCCAGAGAGGGAGGCCAGGAAACAGACTCTGAGGCATCAATCAGTGTGCCCTAGGTTGGCGAGCTCACTCTTGGCACGGAGACCTGTGGGAAGGAGGAGAAGCAGAAGGAAGGGAACAGAACCCAGCAGAAGCTGGGCTCCGGTGCAGACTCAGTGAGGCCCCCACCAGCCCGTGTGAGCTGAGTCCAGGGTGGCCCTTCAGAGCAGTGTGGCCCCAGGCAGGAGCTGGGGCTGCGCCTCTGGGTCATCGCATTCCCAGCTCGCCATCACAAGGACGATCTGCTGGCCCAGCACAGCCGCTGATAAAATAAATCTCCCATCTGAGCACCCGAGAGGCTATTTGTAGATAAGTTTCAAGGGCAAGACTATAAATTCAGTTGTGAGAGTGGAATTTGAAATCTGTGGGTTACCTGCTCTGGAAGGTCTGGGTCAGAATTTAAACAGAGATGATGGTCGAAGTGAAAGAAAACAGGTGCAAAATGAACTTGAACCAAAGGAAGGAGGGGCCCAATACAGGGCTATTCCCAGGTCCACGGGAAGGCAGGTGTGCCGACAGGAGGAGGCAGACCGAGCCGCGACCAAGTGGACAGGAGCCCAAATCACGTGCTGAATTCTGCGAACCTGCTGGCCTCTTCCAAAGCACTTCCCTGGAAGCGGGGAGCTTGATTGCAACGAGGGGCGGTGGTTTCCACTCCACAAGGCATGGCCAGATCCTGGGATGGCAGAGGGACAGGGTCAAGGGAGGTCTGTTTATTTTTGGTTTGAGCCTAGGAAGATATAAAATGTTTTTTTGTGACAAAAGGAGAACACTCACTGAAAAATCGAGAACACTGAAGAAGGAAGGGTGGGGACACAGGCAGGGGTGGGACCCACGGCACAGGGAGCCTCTGCTGCTGGCAGGAAGGGAGAGGGAAAGCGGTGGAGCAGCTGTGGGGCTGGGGACTGACCGCCTTCATGGTCTGATGGGTGTGGACAGAAGGTCTTGGAAGTGGTGGGTGTCTGGAAAGTTTGAAAACTGTTTTAGAGTTGCCACGAGGCCTCTCCCTTCATCTCTTCCCTCGACAGAACGTCACCACAGACCGTCATGCGGTGCTTGTCCGAGTCAGGCAGGTGCCAGTGGCTGGCTCCAGGGGTCAGCTGGTCCCCCCGCTTCCGTCTGCCAAGGCCAGCTTCTCGAGGCGTGAGATGCCTGCTCTGCAGAAACCTGTGCGGGACGTGCCCGGGGTTGTTTAATGTCTGCTCTCGCCTCCTGGGAACTCTTGGCGATTATAGAAGAGGAGGCCTTGCGTTCTCATTTTCACTGGGTCCCGAAGATCACAGATCCAGTCCCTCCTCCATCACGGCTGTGGTCCTACAAGGAAGGCAGATACTAGAAATAACAGAGGGGAAGTAAAAATGATGTTCTCTGTGTTTTAAAAGAAAAACAAACAAGCGACCAGAAGAGTATCAGAGGTGGAGACGAGCAGGGCAACATGACACACAGCTGCCAACTCTACCCCGCGGACGGGGGACACACAGAGGCTGGCCAGAGCCGTCCTCTCAAGTTCACTGTGCCGAGTGAGAGAGTGAGTCGGCCCCTGACTGAAATAAACTTAGAGCAGGAAAGGTGTAGTGCCTCAAGGTCTCAGAGGTTTCCATAGTGACCACTCTGCAGCACAGGACTGCATGGTGGCTCGTGTGGTGGGGAGGCCTGTCCCTTCATGGAGCCTGGGAAGCAAAAAGAGAAAGGAGGGGCGGGTCCTCACATCCCCTCCAGGGCAGCGCCCCTGCCTTAGCTTTCTTCCAGGGGGCACCTCCCAAAGGCTGTGCTACCCCCACTAGCACCGCTGACTGGGGACCAAGCCTTTAACACACCGGCCTTTGGAGGACACGTCCACACCAGAGCAGAGAGCCAAGGGAAGAGGAAAGAGATGAGTGGAGAGACGGACTGGTCATGGGTACCATTGCTAACCATTTTAACAAGAGGGGGCTCGGTTCTATTAAGTTGTAGCACTAAGTTAACTAACTTCAGGAAAGTATTGGAGAAGGGGAGTGAGACAACACTTGTGTTTTAGAAAGTCCTCCCTGGTTCCAGTATTGGGTGGACAGGAGACGGCAGGACTGAGGGCTTGGACATCAGCCAGGCTGCCCATTAGTCCAGGTGGAGGCCTCAGCAGGGGCGGGGCTGCAGCTGCTATTCCCTCCCCCGAGAGAGGATGCACATCTACTTCTGGCAAGTAGTTAAAGAAGAAGTAGACCACTTAATTCAGTCCTGAGCGTTGGTACCTGGAGTTACTGGGAGATCCTGTCTGGCCTGGAGCTGCAGGAGCCCAGCTGCAACTCTGCAGTGTTCCTCTCAGAGCCCTGCTTCCAGGGGGATCTGAGCTTGGTTGCTTCTTAGGCTCTCTATTGCCATCAGGCAAAGAGACCTACAGTGGACCTCAGAGATGAAAAGAGCTGAGTGGACCTCAGAGACAAAGAGCACAGTGTCCAACGGGACTCTAGGGATGATGCACAGGTCTGCAGGAAGAGAGGCTCCTCCTCAGGTCAGTTGCAGGGAGGAGAACTGGGAACAGCGGAGGATGGGAAGGGTGCAGAGGAGTGAGACAGGGCCCTTGGGGACGCCTGTGGGGATGTGACCTCTGAGCAGACTTTAACATGGCAGGACCAAGATGGCAGCCAAGGAGAAGACGTGGGCAAAGCAGGTCCCCAGCGCTGTGGGGGACCATGGCCTTTGACTTACCAAACATACTGCCACTTGCTTAGTGCTTTCTGTGTGCCATGCTTGTTCTGGCCCCAGGAAACACATGACGTATGGGACACTGCTCTGGGAAGCAGGCCCGCCAACTGGCACATGTACACCAAGGGTACCACCTTCCAGGTGGAGCAGCTGCGTGCTCCATGCATTCTGGGCCTGGGATGCCAGTGTTGTCTCGCCCTGGTCTGGACCCTGCAGACAGCAATGATGTCAGAGGGAAGTGCTGGATTTAGGACCACGCTGCCTAAGGTCTCCATGTTCTTCAGCATCACTGTTGGCATCACCACAAGCAGGGCTAGGGAGAAGCCCAGCCTCTGGCTCCTGGAGAAGAATTGCTCATCACTGAAGCCTCACATCTAGGGACCTTCCTTACCAACACCACCGACTACAGAACAGAACGTCAGGTCTAGTTTGTGGCGTCCTCCTTTGCACCCACTGTGTCCCGCACACTTCCTCGTTTCTCACCAACAACACATCGCTGCACGTCTCTCTTTCACTTGACGCTGGTCACGACCAAGATGGGGACTGTCTCATGCTTTTGTGTGAAGCACTCTCTCAATCGTGGTAAAATACAAGTGACATAACATTTTGCATTTTTTGTTATTTATTGGCAAAGTTTTTCATAATATTTAATTATTACCCTTTCAAAACATCATGTTCCAGACTACAAGTTGGCCAGTTATGCCAAGATTACAAATAAAAGTTAAGTTTGCAACAGAAAAAAGAAAGAAAGAAAAAAGGAGAACTATGGAAGATCAAAGAAATCAGCACCTTTTGCATTTTAAAAACAAACCACTCGGTGGTGTGGATTGCATTCATGATGATGTACTGCCACGATCACGATTTCTGAAGTGTCTAAAGCAACTTTTGGATCTTTATCATACTGCGTGGCCCATGTGATTTTAATCAATAATTACCAACTGAATTGTTGAATTGATGCATGGATCAATCCATTGTCTTGAGATTGGCAATAAATATACAGCAATTAAGATTTCCTTTGTTGCCAAGCAAAAAATGATGGAGAATAGGTTCCCAGAGCTTTGTTTTATTCCAGTGTTATTTCCAAATATGTTAAACATGTGGCCTCACCCGCAGGCACCTACCCCTGCCTCGGGCCACACTACGCTGGGGGGACAAGCCACCTGTCTGCACTGCCCACCAGGAGGCACCACGTGGCCCAGCTCAGAGGTCAAGGAACCAGACCCACGGCCTTCCTCACAGTGGGTGCCCCAGAAAGGGCCAGAAGGACGGACGCAGGCCCTTCTCAGCCACCGACTGTTCTGCGACTCTTTTTGTGTTTGTACTCATGCACGTTGACGAGGACCTCATAATAGTTACCACCTAGAAAACTCAATAGATCACTGACTTTTTCTCCTTGAAATAACTGTTCAGTCCACTGTCCCAAGCAAGCAAATCTGAGGAGCTCACGCCGTCTCCCTCGAGGGCATGAGAGGGAGATTGTGTGCGGGACAGACTCACAGTTAATGAACTTGTGAAAGCTCCTCCTGCTACTACAAGAGAAGGACACGCTCTCACCCCAAGTGCTCTCAGCTGCTGGGTTCTCTCCTTCGTGGGAAAAACCTAGGTAATCTTGGCAGTTGTCACCAAGAGAATGATGGCGACTGGGAGGAAGTTTGTTTGGTGGCCCAAGAGCATTGAGAAGCAGCATGAGTGGACTGGCTCCCTCAGGCTGGTCAGGAGAGGACCAGCAGAACCCAGTGGACACCCACTCTGCTCCTGCCTCTCCTCATGCCTGCTCCATACTAACCACACCTGTGTGCCTTGAAAGCATCTCCACCAGAGCTGCACCAGACATCCGTCGGAGATGCACCAGAGCCCCACCAGGGATGCACCAGAGCTGCACCAGAGCCCCACCAGGGATGCCCCAGGGATGCACCAGAGCTGCACCAGAGCCCCACCAGAGCTGCACCAGGGATGCACCAGAGATGCACCAGAGCTGCACCAGGGATGCAGCAGAGATGCACAGAGATGCATCACAGATCCACTAGAGATGCACCAGAGATCCAAATGTGCCTAAAGTTACCGAAGAGTTTAATATACACATTATTTATAAATTTAAAATTCACCTTCTGGCAATACTTGCAAAGGTCGTGTAACCTGCACAAAGAAAATTTATCACTTCTCTATTTCTCAGCTATTCCAATCCCTCAGGGCCCGCTAGAGGAAGACTAAGGGGCACGCGGAGACAGGGCTGGCCTGGGCCAGGGCTTCATCAGGTGCACACTGGGGCCAGCAACCTTCCTTTGAATTTCTGCCTTTTCTTTTTCACCTTTTAAAACGCTATTCTTAACACATATTCGTACGTATTTGTGGAGTACAGTATGATAATTTGATGTATATATTTCATGTGAAAGATCAAGTCAAGATAATTAGCACTGGAAGACTTTGGGCTCTTCTAGTTGTTTTGAAACACACGCTAACTTGCTCACTGCAGTCACCCTCCTCTGCCCTGGAGCAGTGGACCACTGCTTCCTCTCTGAAGGCAGGTTGGGCCTGTCGTCTGACCTCTGCATCTCTCCCTGACCCTTCCCACATCCTAGTGACCACTCTTCTGCTCTCTACAACTTTTTTAGCTTCCACAAATGAGTGAGGGCAAGAAGTAAGCCTGGCTTATTTCCCTAACACGATGTCCTCCAGTTCCATCTGGGTTGCCACAGACAACAGGATTTCATTCTTTTCATGGCTCAATAATATTTCCTTGTTCTATGTCCCTCATTGTCTTTATCCAGTCATCCATCAACTGATACCTCAGTTGACTCTGAGTCTTGCCTATTGGGAACAGTTCTGCAGTGAGCCTGAGATTTCTCTTGGATACACTGATTTCATTCCTTTGGACATACACCCAGTGGGATAGTATGATGGGATAGATGGATCACATGGTTGTTCCATTTTTAAGTTTGGAGGAAGCGCCATACTGTTTTCCACATGGCCAATTACTGCATTGCAGCCAGTTACTACATTGGCTGCAGTGATTTACATTCCCACCAACGGTGTGTAATGCCCCTTTCTCTGCATCCTTGCCAGCACTTGTTAATTTGTGTCTTCATGACACTAGCCAGTCTAACTGGGTTGAGAGGGCATTCCATTATGGCTTTGATTTGCATTTCTCAGATGATTAGTGATGTCAAGCATTGTTCACAGACTCATCAGCCATGTGTGTGTCTTCTTTTGAGAAGTCTCTTCAGATCAATTGCCCTTTGTTACACTGGATTTTTTCCCCTTTGAGTTGTTTGAGTTTCTTTCATGTTATGCTTGGGGTTGGAATGTCCCCCCACATGTTGAAGGCAACAATGTTCCAAGGTGGGGCTTTTAGGAAATTATTGACTCCTGAGGGCTGTGACCTCATCAGTGATTAATCATTGATAGAGTCATATTTGAAGGCATTAATGGGAGTGGTGGACACTGGGAAGAGGAGCCTTGTTGGAGGAGGTGGGTCTCCAGTCTCTCCCTTGCTCTCTCTCTGCTTCTAGACTGAATGAACTGAGCGGCTTTCCTCTGCCTCCCACTTCAGCCATGCCACTCTGCCTCCCCTCACAGCAGTGGAGCTGGCTGACCATGGACTGAAACTCTGGAATCCAGGAGCCAAAATTAATTTTTCCTCCTTTAAGTTGTTTTCTCGGGTATTTTGTCTCAGCAGTGGGACGCTGACTAATGCATTATATTGTAGATGTCAATCCCTTGTCAGATTGATAATTCGCACATATTTCCTTTCATTCTGCAGGTTGTCTCTTACGCTACTGTTTTCTTTTAAAATTTTCTTTTAAAATGTTTCTTTTTATCTGAGAAATTAATTTGTTATTGATCACAAAAATCTTAGCATGAATTCTTCTCTCAAAAAAAGAGAGAAGGGACCTGAGAAAGAGAAAGAAGAGGGAAAGAGAGAGGTAGAGGTTATGGCAGAAGAGGAGAAAGGTCTGTCTGGCAGATGATGGGCAGGGGAATGGTGGCTCTGGAGGGAACTGCCTTGGGGGCACTGGGGAGCTCAAGGGGGCAGCATTCTCCTTAGGCTCCGAGTGGCCCAGGACCAGCACATACTCCCCTGTCTTCCCCTGGTCCTGCCCATTCTCCTTCCCCCCACTCCCCCAGGTCCTCTTGAGTCTGCCCGCTCGCAGTGGGCCCCATGGGCACCTCTCTGGTCTGGTTCTGCTGGTGCTTATCCAAGACCCTGTCTTCTTCAGAGGGGAACCATGGGCAGAGACAGCAAAGCACAGCCCGCCTCACGCCCAGCCGGCTGCCCCCTTGGTCTGCCTTTTCACTTGAGGTGTCGTGGAGCCTGGAAGATGCATGTGGGCTGGGGAGCTGCTCCTGCCTCTCCAGCTCCTCCTGGGCTCTGAGCAGTCAGGAAGGGGGTCTGAACTGCGGCGAGCAAGGGAGTTGCAAGTGCTTGGTTGACGTGCTTCAGAGACACTTAGGATCCCTCTTTCCTTGCAATTTCCCATGATCACAAAACATTCTTCGGTCCCTGGAGAACTGAGATGGCCTCTGCAGCTGCTGGACTGGGGACGCTCTGAGGAAGAAATTGACGAGGGAGGGTGGGAAGGAAGGGGCAGTCGTCCCTGAGCCAACGGGATGTCTAGCCTGTGGCCAGCCTCTCCTGAACAGCCTGTCCTTTGTCCCTCATGCACTTTGCTGGGGCTGTTAACTACAGTTCCCGCTCGCAGGGCGTCTGGCAGTCTCTGTGTCCTAGTGTCCCGGTACTCAGCAGGTACTCAGTGAGTGTGTCTCGGTGTGGGTGTGGCTTGACCAGTGATCACCTGGAGAGGTGAAAACAACAGCTCAGAAAGGACCTGTGGCCTCGCTGCAGGGACTGCTGAGAGCTGCCACTTTTCACCTCCAGGTCCTCAGCTGACACTTTCATTTGTCCCACAAAAGATGAAACTGTACCCAGAGAGGGGACCTCAAAACAGCATGGTTGTCCTGACGCAGACAACAGTGTCAGCCTGCAGCACGAGGGGTCCACTGGGCAGGAAGTCGTCAGCGGCCCCTTCTGGGTGCAAGATAAATCCACTTTGGCATGGGCCACTTGTCTGCAGCCCAGGACAGAAAATAATCTTTTGGGGAGAAGGGAAGAGGGGAAGGACGTGGGCTTGGGCAGAGGCTCCAGTGGCCTCTAGGAGTGGCGTGCACCCATCTCCTGGAGGCCTCTCGTTGGTTCCCTGAGACACGTTCTTGCTCTGACACCTTCAGGACGCACGGATCAAGCCTCCCTCTTTGGACCTGATGCTGCCTCAGGCACTGTATGCTCCTGGGTGGGACAACGGACTTCTTGCTTGAGAGTCTTGGAATAAGAAAGGCCCAGGTGACGGGGCTGCCGCTTGAGTTCTATTCATTCACTTCTATTCCACCTTCAGGTCGAGTGGCTCTGGGACGCTTACGCATGACTAATAAGCCCGTGCTCTGAAAGTTCTTTCTGAAAATACTGCTGTGGCTGTTTCTCAAACTTTCTTGAGCCTATAATCAGTCAGTCACACTTATTTGCAGACGTAGACCTAAGCAATTTGCAGTAGTTTGGGGTCTTTCCTCCACCTCAGCTATTGAAATGGAACTCCCATAAACAGCAACAGATTTCAGTTCAAACCTCCTTATCATTTAGATTAGGAGTTGTCACTTACCTTAGTGCATTTTCTGTGGCTACATCAAACCCCCTGAGGCTGGGAACCTTATTAAGAAAAGATGTGTATTTGGTTTTAAGGCTGAAAGTCCCAGATTAAGTAGCCTCATTTGCTTGTTCTATGGTGAGGTTCCCTTGACAGAGTCACAACATGGTCAGTGCTGTCATGGTGAGACTGTGTGGAAGGAGGGGACATCACATGACGAGGCAGGAAGCCAGAGAGCAGAGGGGCACTGTGCTCTTGTGTAACCCTCTCTCTCAGGGGATCGTCTCACTCTGCTAGGCCAGCGTCTTTTCCACGTGCAGCAACACAGTGACCTGATCACCTTGCACTACACTCACCAGTGTCCCCAGCACACGGACCCAGGGGGACCAGCCACGTCCAGACCATAGCAGCACATCTTCTGGAAGGGCTGCCTAGTAAAGCCTTCGGCTCTGCAGGCCGGGCTCTGCCGCAAAGGCTCTGCAGTCACAGCAGCGTGTGACGAGTAAGTGGCTGGCTGTCTCCCCAGGGCCTTTGCCAGTTCAGAAGCAGGCGGAGGGCAGGAATGCCGGGCGTGGCCTGCTGAGCCTGCCTTGAGGGCTCGCCAATCACCTGCTTTCTTATATTTTTCTGCACTTCCTATTGCAGCTGAGATTTGTGACAGTTCCTAAATTGTCATCCACTCTCTCTATATTGCTGTGGTTTTCTTAAAATCCTAACATTAAAAATGTTATTTTTTGATATTTTTTGCATATTTTTATAGAAACAATGCCACCCAGCTACATTTTAATTCTTTTTGTGAACACAAGAACATATATTCATACAGTTATAACTCATGAAGGAATTCCATTTTTCTATTTTATGATTTATGCTCAATATTTATACTTTTTTTTTTTTTTTTGCAGTGCTGGGAATTGAACCCAGGACCTTGTGCTTGTGAGGCAGACACTCTACCAACTGAGCTATATCCCCAGCCCTGTGTTCACCATTCTTTTGAAAAGCCATTGTTATGAATTCATACATTATTCCTGGTTATTTTAAAAAGTTTATTCAGTAAGTATTTTGTTATAAATCTAGCTTGCTAAAAATTCTCCTTTTGTCAAATATTTGGATTTTTTCCCATGAGCTAAATAGGGCTGCTATAAAATTCTTTGACACACAAGAAAGTTAAAATCCAAATGTAAAAGCTATATTGCTTCTGCTAGCTCCACTAATTATTGTGTTTGAAACCTGATAACAAAACCCTCTCAAAAACACGGCCAGATAATTATTTTTTAAAATGCAACTAGCTGTAAACTCACAGGATTGCTCCATCGCACTGAATGATCTGTCAGAAGACTGAGCACAAGTTTTACTGAGATATGTGATTTGACCTGAAATAGCTTTGAAAATTCTGCAGTTTCCTACAGATGCTACATATTCCTTTCCATATTCGGTGGTGTATCTCAATATTACTTTGTAAACTCAGATGTGCTGACAAAGACTTCAATCTATGTCCATATACCAAATTAAGAATTTGGTATTCTAAATCAGATAGTGTTGTTAATATTGTCAATAAGCTCATAATTACCTGTAGGATACTACCATGTGCAAGCCCAGCATTTCCTTCTCCCCAAAGGGGAAGGTTGAATCTGAAGATTGGTTGTTCAGAGCTCAGGTATTGGTTGGTGATTCCAGGTCCACCTACGGACATTGAAGTCTAACGGAGCAGAGAGGGATGGATGGGGGATTGTAAGGAAATGTTCTGAGGCCGCCTTGGTGGTCTGGATGGCTCTCATGCAACTGGAGGACCTCAGAAATACAAATACAAACAATTGAGAGAGCTGGGGGTGCCAATCCGTCCCGGCGACTTTCCTTATGCCCATTTGCTTCTTCAAGCACTTAGGCTGGCAAGAGATCTCTCCACAGAGAAGGTAGACGTGGTCTAGGTCAGTGCTTCTCAAACCATCGCTGGGAGAGAACACATTCTTTTCCTTTCATTTCTCGTACTGTACTTTCAAAAAATACAATAAAAACAATTATCAGAAAAATAAATGGAAAACTGACATGCAGGATATCAGCCCTAAAGTTTGCACTTATTATTAGAGGCCACATTAATTTTTTCCCTTGGATAGGGGACATATCAGATATGAGACAGAAGAACAGATTCAACACTTGACTTTAGCTAAAAGCCAAGATCTATTTATTTTTTATGACTAGAATCAACATAAGTGTATTTATTATATATTTGTATTGGATATTAACTTAGTATTGATTGCATATAATCAGAATAAACAGAGCGTAGGTAAAATTACAAAAATGCACACGTTTTTCCACCGGAAGTGTGAGTGTGCATAAACGATAGAGGCTTTCTCCAGCCCGCGGCAGACAGGTCCCAGGTCCACACCTAGTTGAGCCTCAGTGTAGAGGCCTGGGCTGAAGAGCCAGATGCCCAGTCTTCTGTCTCTACCTCTGCAACTGGAGGTAACTCACTCTCTTAACCCCTTTTATGTTTTTTAATTGCAGTGTGTGGGTGATAATAAAATGGAATGGGGTCATTCTTTGGAAGGAGTACGGCTGTGCAGGCCAAGTGCTCAGGGCGCTGTCTGGCTACAGACCACACGCTGGATGATGCCTGCATTTCCCACCATGGACCTGTCAGCACGGGACGGTTTCCAGGACGTGCAGTGGTGAAAACAAGGCTGCAGGTGTGCACCTGACATCAATGTACCGTGGAATGAACGGTCACAGACAGGTCGAGCCCCACAGAACACAGGCTCCTAAAACTGATGCAGGGTTCTGCAAGGCTGCCTGATACAACTAGGCTTCCGCTATCGATACTAACAGGAAATTGCAATAAAATTAAAAATAAATAAAATTTTTCTAAGGTTTCCAGGAATAGAAGTAACATGGAATGCACAAAATCCTTTAGATGTTAACAACTCTTTTAAAAGACATAGAAAAAGCTGGGCACTTACCTATAATCCCAGTGACTTAGGAGGCTGAGGCCGGAGGATTCAAGTTAGAGGTCAACCTGGGAAACTTAGCAAGATTCTGTCTCAAAATTTAAAAAATAAATAAATAAAATAAAAAAGGCTGGGGATGTAGCTCAGTGTGAACTGTCCCCAGGTCTCTCCTAGTACTTGATAGTGAGTGATATTGTAACTTGGTCAGCTCTCCCCCACATTCATCTATGCATGTACTACCTTCCAATAGAAACCCTGGCTGAAATTTTTGAGAAACTTGACAAATTGACTCCAAAATGAACATAGAAGGATTAAGATTCACAAAAAAAGTTAAGTCAGACACAAGCATGACCTCAGGGTAGAAAACAATTTTTTGAGTAAGACCGACAGGCACAATCTACAAAGCAGAAAGTCGTTGAAGATTTCTGTTCACTGTGGGCACAATAGACAGATGCATGCATGCTGGGGGGTATTGGAAAGGTTTAAAATCAATGGGATTAATATTTAGATCATGGGAGAAATTGCTACTAACCACTGGGGGAGAGGAAAGATGGGCCAGGACTGTGGAGAGGCCATGCACAGAAGTAAAGCCCCAAAGGCTAAGTGAAAGGTTCTCAACCTCCCCAGCCACGAGAAACACACCACTGGAGCACATGTAATACCTCCCAATCCTCAATTAGGAAAAAGTTAAATTGAGCAGACCCCACGTTTCCCACAGCGGAAGGAGCAGGAGCCCGGGTGCGTGGCTGTCAGCGGCAGGGACTGCACAGTGTCCCTGGAAAGCAGCGTGGCCGCTCTTGGCCATTGGTAGCTGTGCTGTGCTGCGAGGCCTCTGTCCTGGGAAGGGGCCCGAGAACCCCCCGCCGGCCCCTGGGCTCCGACCAGGAAAGCCATGCAGCAGCCGCACACAGCCGTCGGTCAGCAGATGGAATGGTGTTCAGAAGTCAAATGCCACCAACCAGGAGTTCCATCAGTGCCCAGCGAAGACGCAAGAAATGCAGGAAGGCAGTTCCCGAAGCTAAAGGCAGGCACGTCCACAGACACCCCCGTCCGGTTTCCACAGAGGCAGAGCCGTCAAGGGACACTGTGCACATCTGGGAGGGCACTCTAGATGGCAAGGATGGTCGGGGAAGTGGAAGCTGAGGGGAAAACCAAAAGGGCAAAGGGGCTGTGCAGATCAGAGATGGGGACGCTGTGCTCCGAGGGAGGGCTCAGCGGACCCGCGGCCCCTGACGTCCGGACAGTTAGAAACAAAGACAACAGAACAGCAGCACGCACAGCACCGAACGGGCCCGGGGCTCGCACGGACCCTAGGAGCTTCTCCTAAGTGCAGGGAAGCCTCTGAGCCCGCGGAATAGCCAATGCAGATTGAGACCCTGTCCTTAAGTCCCTGAGCTACCATTCTCCTTCGATCTCCTCTTGGCTTTAATACAGAGCTGGTCAGCCAATGGGGAGGAAGTCCACACAGGGGCATCTCCAAGTGCGCAGCACCCTGCCCACGAGTGGGGTTTTCCACGTTCTCTCTCCAGACCGGAGCAGCAGGCGCCGCCGTCAGGGCCCTTGTCCTGAGACCACGAAGCCACAGCTTTGCGTGGGGTGAGCTCCTAGCAGGGCGCTCTGGAGTCCATGGCAAAGCTTTGAGGGGGCGCAGAGCCATGCCACTGCCTCCTGGGCCCGTGTGAGAGGGAGAGGGAGAGAAAGAGGACCGCACCTGGTCCTTCCCGGCTGTTGCTGGCCTCAGCTTGACGTGTGTTCTTGTGCAGGACTCCTAGACATTTAGGGGTGTTCCAGGAGGAAGAGCAGCACCACCAGGACGGGGGGTCTGGATTCACGTGGGGAGACTGCATATCGGCCTCATTTCCAAATGGAGTGTGGAGAGGAGTTGGGCAGAAACTCCTGGTGAGTGCTGTGTTCAGGGAAGACCAGAGGGTGTCTATGTTGCTCAGAGATTGTCAGGTCTACCATAATTTACAAGATGACCTTGAACTAGTCACAGAGGCTTGTATTTTCTCATGTTCAATGGGGATGATATCAATTTCAGAGGTCTAATGTGAAAATTAATGATGTATAAAGATGTTTTTGTAAATTCGTAAAATGCTATATCAAATGTCACCAGATGACATGACATCTGAAATAGAGATCGATTAGGAGTGGCCAGGGACGGTGTGTGATTCACAGAGGACCCCCCAGGTCCTGGCTGTGGTCATTTTACTTCTATAATCCTGAGAAAACTGCTACCCTTTCCTGAGCCTTAGTCCTCATCTTTGATGGGAATGTTTCTATCTTCTTTTAAAAGTTTTTCTGAAGATAAAATGAGACAATGAATCAGAGTCCTCGGCACAGGCCTGGCACTCGATGCCTCGTGGTGTTGCTGTCGCCGATGATGCTGTTGCTGATTACTGTTATTTGCTCTTTTGGAAACTCTTCTCACACATTTCATGCTCCACAACCTTAAGCCTAGTGCTTCACAACTAATAAGGGCCAAATGTGATTCTCGAAGGAATGATTGATTTTTTAAAATCCTGTGAGGTCATAAAGAGATGGAAAACACTGTAAATTTTTACAAGTTCCACTCAGATATCACGGCTTGCTATTTTTATTCTAGCCATAGACCTCGTATTCTTGAGCAGAATGAAGGGGCCTGAATACAAATCAGCTCTGGAGGCTCATCCTGACTCCCCTGTCCTTCTGAAGGCTGAGGAGTGTCTGGGGAAGGCTGCTTCTTCTATCGCACACACAGCTTTTCCAGTCCCACCAACCCCAGGGATTGTGAGCTCCGAGGGAGCTGAGTCCAGATTACTGCTCTGTGCGCCCCGGAGCCTGATCACGTGGGGCTCCCTGGTGATGCCTCTCACTGAGGGCTCCCTGCTGACCAGAGTGGGCAGCCCACCCACAGCCCACCCACAGCCGGGGCCAGGCAGAGGCACTACTGAGGCTTCGAAACTAGGCTCCATCCTCCTCTCTTGTGTTTTGAATCTTGAGAAAAGAGGCAGGGAGGTTTAGCATAAACAGAGGATGCTGCGATTCCCCAGGCGTTGATCACCAGCTGACAAAGGTCAGAGCGAGCGTGTGGGAAGCTGGCGTGGAGGAGTCACTGCACAGCTGGGCCCGCAGCCGCACCCCACAGACCCAGCGGCGGTATCCCACACCTCTAGCGTGTTCATCTAGGATCTCAGGACATTTGATGTTGAACAATTAAGGATGAAAAGGCCTCTGTCTGAATCACGGTATGTCTAGAAATGGCCTCTCCTGCTTTAACTAGGACTTTGTACAAATTGTTTTCATTTGCCTCATATCCTTTGACTCTCAGGATCACCTTGTGGAGCGGGTGGTCTTATCTCCCGATGTGCAGCTGAAGAAACTCAGATGAAGAACCTGGAGGGCAGCAATTCCATCCCGTGTGAGGCCGCGCAGCCTGTGCGTTTATCTCCTGCCGCGTAACAACCACCCCAGGACTCACCCGATTGGAACCGCACACAGCTGTTCTCTCACCATTCCTGCAGTCGGGACTCAGGCACTGCTTAGCTGGCACCGCTGGCTGGAGGTCTGCCATGAGGTGGCCCTGGAGCATTGCTGAAGGCTCCGCAGGCGAGGATGTTCCCAGCTCTCACTGTCACTGGCAGAATCAGCTCGGGCAGGCATCAGACTAAAGCTCTCCCCTGCTCACTAGCCGCGAGCACTCGGCACCCTGACCTTGGACTGGCAAGTCCTCACCTCTGTGTGCAGCTCATTAAAGGCGGGTCAGCACACACAGCCGTGCTCCAGGCCATGCACAGCACACGTGGGGCCCTGGGCTGTCTGAGCGCCGTCTCCAGGGCTAGTCAGTGGGAGCCTGCAACTCAGCCTGGCGTTCCTCGGGACACACTGCTTCTCCTGCAGGATGGCTCACCTGCTGTTCACCACAGGGACAAGGATGCAGGCATAAAGAAACAGCCCAAGGAAGTGCACAGTGACCAAGTGATGGGTGGAGAAGTCCCACATTGAGACCACTGCGGCAGGGGGCATTGTGGGAAACTTGGGGAGCACCCAGCCCAGGCCCAAGCAACGTCCTGGAGGGAGGAGCTGGCATCTGCCACTAGTGTCGATGGGCTTGATGGACAGGCAGGCCCCAGCAAAGGCAAGTGAGAAAGGGTTCCCAGACGTTGGTGGGACGGCCACCCACCCAACAGTGCAGACGGTTCATGTGACCACTGCGCGCGGCTGGCTGCACTAGGGGGAGGCTGGAGAATCAACTGCATGGTGTCCCTCAGCCCGTCACCTTAGAACCACCTGGGGAGCTTTCAGAATGCCACACCCTCAGTGAGACCAGTGAAGGTCTCTGGAGGGGGCAGTGGCATCTTGTAAATTGCTCTCAGTCACTCAGGTGGGGTCAGTGTGGACACAGTTGATTCCATCAGGAAGGGGCCTGTGGATCCTGCAGCTTACATTTTCTTCCTGAAAACATCAGGGCAGTGACTTAATCAGCTCATGTTTTAGAAATATTCTACCCATTCAGTCTGGAAGATGAAACAGAGGGAGAAACTGGAAGACCAGTGTCGGACTTGGATTAAAAGGAGGCAATCAGCAGGGCCAGATGATACAGAGAAGTGCAGAATGACAAGTGACGACCAAGGCATTTCTGAGTGACAGTTCTGCATCAGGCACATCACAACTCTTTCAAGGTGGAATTTTTGGCACCAAATATGAGAACAGCCCTAACTCAAATAAGAACATCTATTATTTCACATAAGAAGTCTATGGAGAGAAGACTCACAAATAGCGCCCGAGGGCTGATGAGGCAGTGACGTACCTGGAGGGGACCAACCATGGTGAGGTCTTAGCTGTCAGTCATCGAGCAGGAGGGAGGAGGTGGATGTGATTTAGGAAACCAAGGGGGTCCGCTATGAAGAATCCTTCAGGGGCCACACACTACCAAGGTACAAGGTAGAGGCTACCTCCTCTTCTTTAACAGATGAGGATGCCACCGGCAGGGGAGGCAAAAGTGAGGACCTGTCCAGGCATATGCAGCCCAGAAGTGGAGGACCCAGGATTCACCTGAGCCTCATTCTGACAACTCATAGTCAAAGCGACTTCCCCTACTCCTGGTGAATGGGCAGAGACCTATCGTGCAATTTGGGGGACATCTGTTTCCCACTCTGGTGCTTTGCTCTCTGAATAAATGGCCGCAGCCTACCTGCCTACAGCTTCATCCATCCATGAATAAGGACTTCTCCAACTCGCCCACTCACTCAGACCTCCAGCTTTGTCCTGTGAGGTCTTAGTCATCCCTGGTAACTCGGGGAGACTCAAGAGAGAAATACTCCCATCTTTCAAACCGTGACCTCAGCGGCCTGTGCGGGCGTGGCCAGGACCGCACCTTGCAAGGGACTCGGGCACACCTCCAGGAGCACAAGGGCCCTGGAGACAGTGCTTCCCGGGCTTGTTAGCAAGCTGTCTTGGCACAGAGCCATCCATCTCACTGATGGTGAGATAGGCTATATTTATTACTTATTTTATCTACAAAGAAGCCCATTAATCTGCCGCAGAAGAACATTGAATCAGTCCGCACAGCATGGTTTTGAAGCTGGTTTGTTATTATAAACAGCTGTGAGCATCCTCGTGTTAGCAGATCCATCATCTGGCTTCCTCTGGGCCTCCGGGAAACCAGGTCACAGTTCTCACTTGGCCGCACCGTGGGGTCTTTCTTCACTCTTCCGGTCTCCCTACATCTTCTTGCTTCCTCTGACCCTGGCAGCTCACCTTTGATGCTCCCTCTGAGCTTCTTTTCCACGAGAGGTTTAGCTAGGTGAGCCCCGGCAACATGCTCAGCGGTGAGGTGGCACAGATCGGAGGAGACTGGGTCACCGACGGACTATGAGCCTTCTGGCTTCCACAGCCAGCACCCAGGAGAGAAGGAGCACGCACGGGCCGCGGCTCAGCACTCACATGCTGTAACGCATTCTGATCTATAACCCTCGTGATGTAGCTTTTACAAATCACCGTGTCTCACAGCATGAGAAACTGAGGCCTGGGAGATGGAGTAATTTTGTCCAGGATACATAGTCAGGTAGTGACAACCTTTAAAAAAAAAAAAAAAAGGAAAAAGCTCCAAAGATGGAACTCCAAGCAATTCAGCTGGTCTGTCTGCCAAATGCCTAAATTAGCCACAGCAATCTCCTCTCGATTCGTGTGTTTGACACACATGTCTCTGCATCTTGGTACTACACGTAGCAGGCTGGGGTTAAGAAAAGGAAAAACATTTGAACTGTTCCTTGGGTGAGTGTCTTCTTCAATCTCCCCCAATTTCCTCCATAGAGAGGGCAAAACTCCCCTGTTAAACAAAGGTAAGCGGTCTGGGGAAGGCTTTGGGAGGGAGAGGCTGACTCCATGCCCCAGTCCTGGACTGGCCTGAGCTGGGGGGACCCCAGGACAGAGGAGTCATGAGCATCAAGTCCACGTCATGTGCTGCAGAGCACGGGAGGAGGATGGGGCCATCTAACGCCTAAGTAGGGAAGAAGCTGTTTGTTTTTTTTAAACAGATTTCTAAAGCCCAAGTATAGGCTGCCGTGAGGGATGGAGCCCAGGAGTCGTAGAGAAGGGAGTTTCCAGTCAGCAAGTCTTCACGACGGACGTCCATCAGGTGCTCATGAGGAAGTCCCAGGCAGGTCTGGGACTAGAGAATGGCATCCCTTGCTGGCACAGGCCGGCCACAGGTGAAGCATGAGACATCATCCAGAACCTCTCCCCAAGGAACAAAATTCACCCTGTCACCCCAGGTCACACACGAAGACACAGCAGGACAGAACAGCCCAAACCCACAGCTCTGCCTCTACGGGAAGGAAGGAAACAACCAGAACCAGGTCACTAGACACACCCACCGTTGGGGTGGGGCAGGGACCTCGGGAAAGGCTCACCCGGAACTCGGGGCAGAAAGCATGCGAAAGCAGCAGCCACCTAACACCCCAGAAGATGGGCAGAGGCACCCTCTCAGAGGCACGAGGGTGCAGGCAGAGCAAGCGGGGGAGTAGGGTCTCAGGAAGCCTCTGGGCACCCGCCCCCAGAGAGCACTGAGGCTGGCGGTGCCCTGGAGAAGGCTCAGCCCGCCTGGCTCATGTCTAGGCTTTCTCAGACTGGGCTGCGTCCACCACCAAGGCCTAGGGATGGGGCGGCCAGTTCTGCATTCCGTTCTGGAGCTCCGCTCAGTCCCAGGCTGCTGGTCAGTGCCCCCTCACTGTTCCTGGGTGCTGCTTCCGTCTGGCCTCCTCATGTCCATCTTCCACCCCTGCAGGCTCAGCTGGGCCGTCCGCCTGCGCCTGCCCAGGGCTCCCGAGTGTCAAGTGCGGCTCTCACCTGCAGAGAGGCTCTGCTCGCCCGTCCCTAAACCTGCCACGTGGTTTCAGTCTCTCGTCCCTTTGCAACATCCCTCTCAGATCTTCACAGGTATTAAACACACTCGCCCTGTTACTGCACCCAGTGCTTCGGGGCCCACGTCCTCGTGGGTCTGAGCCCACAGCTGCTGGCTTCCGTTCCCGCCGGCTTTTCAGTGAACCCTCGTTTGGTTTAACTCTGCATGGGAAGGCCACAGTGACGGTGCGCTCCACGGAGAATCTGTGTTTGCTGTCATGAGACGATTGGAGGTGACCAAGGTCATACCATCTAAAAATAAAAATTCAATGTGCAGTGTGTGAATTACATGGTAATAGGAGGGCCAGATTTCCGTGAGAGATTCTCAGAGGATGAGACCCGCCCTCTCCACCATAGTTCAAGACGGGCATCTCCCCATGACCTTCTTCGCGTGGCGGGCGTTGGTCCCTGCCTTTCCCTTGCAATGCAGCGTGGTCCCTTCTGGAGGCTGGATGCTCTTCAGGGCCAGGGCTCTATTTACTTCCCTGGGTGAGTGGCTCCTACCGCAGGGGTGGTCGCCCAGGTGGCAGGAATTGACTGACTTCTCCATGAAAGGCACACGTCTGGTGTTAAAATGAAGAGAATGTAATAAAGAAGGAGGAGACCACACGCTGTCACACCAGACCGTGAGGCGTGAGAGGAGGGGCGCAGTGGTACGTGGGCACGTTGTCCATCTGCCTGGTGTTTATGTGCAAGATGGAACCCACCACATCCATGGCTTCACGTTTCTGATCCACTCACACGAACGTAACTTGATCAGGGCCTGATAGACACCGACTGATGGGCAGACACCCTCTCTCCTCTGGGTTAATTTGGTCAGATAAAAATTAATGAGAATCTGACGCTCTTTTGAAAATTCTTGGGTCGATTGGATTTTACATGTTGCCACGCTGCTTTATTTTTAAAGAATTTTTAAAGTTGGTGAATGATGATTGTGACTCGGATCACACTGGTTGTTTTCGTGCCCTGTGCAAATCATTTAAACGTGTGTCTTTCAAAGAAATGACTTGTTATGGCAGCATCAGTAATTCAAGGCTCTCCTGTGTCTTAAGGAATTTTTGCCTATGAAACCATGGAGAGGGGCCAGGGCTCCATTCCCCTTCCTCTCTTGAGGGATATTTATATAAACGGAACCAATCCCGCTGGTGGACTCCCCTCCCAGTGTCCTACTGGCCTTCTACAAATGTCGTTTGAACCCTACTGTAAGTACCTTAGGTTGGGTGCCTGGGAAGCAGTTTCCCAGGAAACGCTTTTTCTCGCCATCAGATTTATCTTACAAAGCTTTTGTGAGAACGAGGAGATAGGAAGGAGTCTCAGATCACTTCCCTCCTAAAGGAGGGGGACCTATGGCAGGGCTGACAGACTTCCTTTGGCTGTATACCAATGCTAAAACAAACCGAGGTTCAGAGGACCCGACCCTCCTACGGTCACTCAGCCAGGAAGGGACAGTTTTGGACCAGCCCTCCGGCTCCAGAGCCCAGGCCCTGCACTGCCCCACCCCCAGAAGCTCTGAAGGACAGGGAAGCAGCGCTGGCTTGACAGCAGTTTGTGAGTGACTTTGGGATTCCAGAGAATAGTAGGCAGGACTCTGACGTGGGTGGACCCATCCTCAGGTGACAGGAACTGCAGAATCACATGTTCTTGTTCCCTGGTTGGGAGTCAGTCGCAGTGAGACGAGGGCCAGCGGGTGGGAGTTTCGGAGTCCCCGCTCTGGCTCCGTGGAGTGAACCCGAGGTGCAGCCTCAGCTGGACTAGGGATCCTCTCCCAGGGCCGGGTGCTGGCACGTTTGTGTGAGCATCCTGCAGACAGGAGCGCACAGGACAGGCCCTAGGACTGACACAGGAAGCAGCAACTGCTGAACCTTGGCATCCTCCAGGGTGAGCCCGGGCATTGACTCCCTCCCCTGCCTGCACCCAGCTCCCTGGCTGGGGAATCAGGCTATTCTGGTGCCTTCACAGCAGTGTAATGCCAACTAAAGAGACTGTATCTTTAAATGCCACCGCAGCAGCTCTGTCTCTTAGCAAGCATGTAGCTCCCACGTGGGCCTCCCCACCGCTCGGCTGGAGCTCAGAAAGCATTCAGAAAGCCTGGCTGCTTCCCTGGGGCGCAGTGTGACCAGGCAGTCCTAGCTGGTCTGTTACTAGCACAAGCCAGACCGCGTATTCATGGCTTTGTAGGAAGGGACTGGGGTGTAGTTCTGGACCCCCGGCTGGTGCAAGGCAGTTTCCACCAGCTGGCTGAGAAGAGGCAGTGAGAGCAGGAACTGCCGGAGGCAAAGTTCCTCCCCAGTGATGGCGCTGGAGAGTCCTGTTGCCCCGAAAGCAGGGTCAGGCAGGTTGGTGTTGTAGAGTCCCAGGGGCACCAGGGAGGAGCAGGAGAGGAGGAGCACACTCCTCAAGGTCACTCGCAAGCCTCAGAGTCTCCTTCTGTCCCCCCAGCTTTGCACCCAGTGCAGAAGCAGCGCCACCCCTGCCAGATCACCTGTCTCTGGCTGAGGAGCTGCAGGTTCTGGTGGGTGCGGCTTTGGCAGAGTGGGAGCTTTAGTAACTCCAGGCCAAATGCAGCCTCCGTGGCACCAGGTCCTTGGTGCTGTTACTCCTCTGGAGCCTTGCACTCTACTTTAATTGCAATTATATGGTGAACTGGTTCCCACTTATCAGCAACCTTGACCGAGGCCCTCTCCCTGCAGAACATAGGCGCCTTGCAAGTGCTGAGAGCCAGGACTGGGAAGCACGGAAGGAAGGCTAGGAACCTGCTCCACTGCTCGCTCTTGAATGCCCTTGGAGCCCCAAGATTTCAATCTGCAAAATGAAAACATGGGTAATATAGAACTATGCAAATAAGCAAATGCAATGTGACACTTGTCAGGTGTTCTCTAAATGTCACTAATGCGTTCATGGTAGTGATAGGTGCATTATCAATGTGGCCACGACGACAAGCAAAGACAACAGAACACAAAAATTCCACACCTAGAAAGGAGCACAGTCTGCAGAGCTATGGAGAGTGACCTTGACGGCATTTATTTGGGACAGATGGCCAGACCATCCCTGATAAACGTCAGTCAGCACTAAGGGGCCCCAGCTTTAGAACTGCATTTTAACGAGGAGGATTTTAAGCTTAGTTATCATATGGCTCAGGGGTGTTGGTGATAATTTCATTCATTCCACAAATATTTTACTGCCTACCATGTGCAAAAGTTTTCAAAATAAAATAACTGACATATTCAGACTAGTGTGGAACATATCATTTTTGTCAACTGATTGGAATTATTTGAGGCGAACTGAAGAAGGCAAAGTTGTCCCTGTGCATGGTCCACGGGTCCTCCAAGTTCTCCTGCATGGGGCGCTGTCTGCTCCCCTTCCCAGGCATCCCTTCTTGGCATGAGGGTCCTTCCTTGCTTCTTAGGGTCTCTCCCTCTTTTGATGCAGATGAAAATGAGCCTGTCCTTGCTCATCTGTCCTGGTTCCTTAACGCCCCATCTGGATGGTTGAGAGCAATTGAACTGGGAGAACTTATGTCACATTATACCAAGTCATCTCACCGACAGTATTTCTTCATTTCAAAATTATTTGCAGCTAAGAAAAGGGGACTGTTGGGGATTCAAGGCTTTGGCCCGAGGAACTGAACCTGAGGGGATTTTGGGCACTCAAACAGGAAAGTATTTCTACTTCCCATTCTGACATTTTTTCCCAAAAGGTGGGACAAAGAGGAGAAGAATGTACAGGCGGAGCCCTGGACCCCACACTGCCTTGGGCTTTGGAAATGCTTTAATGAAAGACGGTACAGAAGCTTTTAGGCAAAAAAGGGTATGTGAGTTAGAAGGTGCTAAGGCATCCAATGCTTCCCCCCAGTGGAGGCTTGGGCTGCCTTCTGTGTGTGACAGTCTTGACATCTGCCCCTCTGCTGAAATGGGCTGCGCTTGCCCCCTCTCGCCCCCGCCTGCCTGTCTCCCGTTCTGCCTGTTGGAGCCACCCTCAGAGTGTTCCAGTCCACTAGGTAGATTTCAAAGGGAATCTGTGCCAGTGTCCTCCAGGTGCTTCTGCTAGGTGCTCCGTCCTTGCCTTTGTCTTCCTGACCTTCTGAAACAGCGCCAAACAGGGCCCAAGGGCTCTCGCACGTGAGTATTAGTTCCTATTAAAATGTGGTTATTTTGTGTAAATTCACTGTCCAAGGTCAAAATATTTTCTCCCAAGGGAAATTGCTTTGAAGTCATAACGCAAGTAGGAAGTTTGATGCTTTAGGAAAATTTAATTTTATTTATAAAAATTCAATAAGAAACCTAAGGCTAATAATTTAAAGTCCTTTGATTAAAATGTTACAATATTGTATGAATTAAAATTCAAGACATCAGATTTCTTTTATTTTTAACTGGTACTCTCTGAATTATTAAATTTAAAATTGGTGTCTTTGAGGGCAGAAGTCAGTGCCCTGGGGTGTTACCCTTTTCTTGATGTGAAGAATGCTTGAGAGCAGGGACCTGGGGTCCAGGGAGGGTTCGGTGTGTCCACAGATTTCCTGAAAATGCATGCTGGAAGTCAAATATATGTGCTTTTTTCTAGAAAGAAGGTCTATAGTTCTCATCAGATTTTGAAAGTTGTCTGATATCTCCAAAGTGTTAAGAAGGTCATTTTGGAGATAATCCACTTCAGCGACCTCATTTCCCCAACAAGTGGCAACTCCCCTGCCACTCTCAAGGGAGTAAGGCAAACCCCAGGCACAGACAGAGGCTGTGGACTCCCAAGAGGGCGGGACTCAGAACCACCTCCCCCACAGTGATACCCCTGGAACTTTCTGGCAAAGGATAGACACGAGTCTATTTTTTTAAGTGCTGTTTTCACCCTGACTTTCAAAGAGCCTTTTAATGTTGAGGGGGAGCTGGACGGTGCCCAGGAAGCGCTGCCTCTCCTGGTCGACAGGCTCTCCTGCCTGGTGACTGTGGCCAGTGTTCAGTCTCTGTGGAGGAGGCCCTGGAACTGAGGAGGCACTAGCTTCTCCCGTTCCAAGGAGAAGAGCCCCGTAGCCAGCCCTACTCTACCTCAGCCTGTCCTTCGGATGGCAGGCGTTTGCACACGCGTCTTGGGTAACAACTGGGAAGATAAAATGTCGCAGAAGAGGAGGAGCGGTGAGTGGAAACCTGCAGAGGTTCGGCTCCAGCCTCCCCTCTCCCTCCTCCCGTCCTCCCGTCCTCCCAGGCAGTCGGTGGGATGCTTGTCTGCACACACAGCTACAGATTGCAGAGTCTATAAAAATGAGTTGTGAGTGATCCACCATGAACATTTATTTATTTCTCACTCATGCCACGGAAGCCACATTGCCTTTAGTTGGTGCGAAATGAGGTTGGACTTCAAGGTTCACTGTCTGTCAGCACTCGAGTGATCTTGATTCCTTTCCCTACAGACCCGGGGAGCGCTGCCCAGACCCGGGGAGTGCTGCCCAGTACATCCACTGGTTATGCTCCCCTAACAGCCTGCTTAATGCCCTTCACTCGGGACTTGCTGCACCATTCATTCCCGTGAAAACGTCCCCTCGTAAGTGATTTTGTTTGGTTGGTTGATTTTCTTTGCAGTGCTGGGGATCGAACCCAGGGCCTTGTGCTTGTGAGGCAAGCACTCTACCTACTGAGCTACATCCCCAGCCCTCGTAAGTGAATCTTTACTTGTGTGATTCAATCTCTTCTTCTCACTCTCAGTCTCCTGGCCACCCTTGTCTGGGTGACTCTGAAACATGTTTGCTTCTTCCTGTCCACTGCTGTCTGGGGTCGGAGCCCCTCTCTTCCAGTTTTGCAAAAGGAGCTTTCTGTTTTGAGTCATCCTTTCAGGTCAGTTCGCAAGTGGCTTTGAGCCTCTTCTGTGTGTCCCCACTGACTGTGAGGGGCTCCTGGCTGAAATGCCCCGTCTTTGGGAGTTCACATCAGCTACTAGTTTAAAGCAGGGCAGCAAGACCATTGCATTCTGAACAGAAGCACTACAGACAAGGCATCATGGCAGCCCTGAGAGCAAAGGCCCCTGCGGTGATCAGGAAAGTCCCCAGAGAGGAGGACACACCGAGTTGAGCTCCTGTTGTGCCCCTAGTCAATAGGTGTCCTGTATCGAGTGCCGACTACCAAGCCTTGAGCTCTGCACATCTGCATTTCAGCCCTGCTCACAAGACCGCTAGGAAGCAGACCTGTGATCAGTGCCTTACGGCTGGCGAACGCTGACTTGGAGTTCAAGCAGCCAAAGGCCGTTCTCACCAACCCGGGCGCCCCCGACAGTCCCGCTCCCCACGCCACCTTCTCTATAAGCAGCTAGGAAATGAAAAGCTCTCTGAGCTGTCCATGCTCACTGGATGAGCCATGGAAGTGGAGTCTCGGGGCAGGACAGTGGCAGCAGGGGTTCGATGTAATGCCTCTCAACCCCTCTAACCATTAGAGAGAGAGGAGGTCCTGCAAACCTGATCAAAGATGTCCTGGGGTTTCAACTGTGCCTGCCCTTCACTTCCTTCCTGTCTCCAACCAGGAGCAGAGGCAATTAAGAGAAATGGGGGGGAAAAGTCCTGATCATCAAATCACCTTCTCTTGTCGGCTGGAATATGAGCAGCTGGAGGGTGAACTGGCAACCAGAGTGAAGTAGAGTCATTCCCGCCATGACCCCAGGTGAGCAGGGCTGTCCAGGCACTTGTACAGTGAAAACTTCCACCCGGAGAGTGGGGATGCTTTGCCAAAACAGACAGCAGTTCAGGGGCAAAGGGAGTGAGTGAATCGCTGGTGAATATCCATGGATCTGTCCAATATGGTGGCACCTTCTATTCAGATGTCTCCTCTGGACTTCTCTGGATGATCCTTTTGAAGAATTTAAGTTCAAAATTTGTACATGATTCTCTGTCTTTGAAATTTGCATTTGAGGTTTTCTCGGGTTTGTGGGGTTTGGGAGCTTGTATTGAACTTGCCATAACTGACCCAACGCTCTCTGGTCACTCGCTCATGGAGTATCCTGGCCTCAGCTGGGGTTGCTCCCAGTGGACTTGATGAAGAGTAATAAAGGGGCTGTCCACATGGTACCTAAGGACTCTGTAGGCCACCAGAGCTCCATGCAGGTGCTATTTACCCTGAAGTCCATCTGTAGCAGAATGTCTGGCTCTGTGAAAGAGGCAGAGCAGAGTCCCATGATTCCAGGGCGCTGGGAGACTTCCGTGCCAGAAAAGTGGAAAGGGTATGTGTCCAGCCGGCCAAAGTTTAGTGCCCAGGGACCTGTTGGAGAGCCCAGCTATGCAGGAGCTTATTAGGCAGCTGTGTCTGACAATAAGCACAGAAGAACCATCTGACCAGTAGTTTAATGGTGACTTCAAGGTTTCTGAGACAGAAGTTTTGTCAACGCTAAAAAAAGTATCTTTTTAAAGAATATTGTTTAAATGCAGAATCAGTGAATGTTTGAGTTGGAGGTTTCTTTTCATCTAATTCAACCTCCTTATTTAATGAATGAGGAAACAGAAGCCCAGAGAAGTCTCCGGGACGATTCAATAAATGCTCTTGCTTTAATAAATGCACCAGTACTTGATGTTCCTGGATGGGAAGATGCAGGTGTGAAGGGGTGTGACGGCACTCTGACAGCCCGAGTAAAGTGAGGAATGTTGCTTGTAAACAAGCCAGTAAGGGCATTCTAGAAATTCGTGCCATTTAGGTGTTGGAGTCTTTCAGGGTAAGTGTCTAGTCCATAGTTGGTTCTAGATAGAAGGTGGGACGAAGGAGACGTAAGCCCTTTCCCTTCACATGCCAGGCACTTTCACATGCTGTAGCCCACATTTGCTGAGCCTGGGTGCACTATAACGCTTTCCAAGGGACACGCTCTTGTCCTTAACACCGTTCATGATTCTGACAGGTGGCCAGTAGGCGAATTCAGTATTGACCCACTGCCCGTCACAAGGGAAACCCACAGCACCCTGGTGGTCATCCAGGACGCCCGCCTCCATCACAGCTCCTGAGGACACCTCTGCTCAGTTCCCCTCCCTTCAGCTGCCTCTCAGCCATGTGTGTGTCCCTGGAGCTCGAAGGGATTTGCCGAGGTGAAGCGCTTGGTTCCTTCTGATGAACCGGGGGAGATGTCAGTCTTTGCTGCCTAGGGAAGCACTGCCCAGCTTGTCAATCTCAGCCCAGGAGAGGGACAGGCCTACACCCAGAGTGAAAATGGAGACCCAAAGAAGGGAGACCCTTGGCTGGGACCCTTGGATCCCTGCTGCTGAGATACACAGCTCGGCCTCCCCAGGTGAGCGGGTGGGTGCGGTCCCATCGTCCACAGAGCCTCTCCTCTGTGTGTCTCTGGCTTGCAGAAGTGCGCTTTACATATGGAATTTGGAATCACAGGACTTCTGACAGTCACCTTTTGATGTTTCATGGCCTGTTCTGGATGCTGAGATGAGTGTGGACGTCTCCTAACTAACAAGTCAGGGGACGGGAGTGGCAGTCTGGGAACCTCTTCTCAGAACTGTGTAGTCCCACCCATAGGGTGAGACAGAGAGAAGTGTCCTAAGGAGGCTGCGGAGGCTGGCGAGGACTGGGCCTGGCACACTCAGGAGTAGCTGCAAGGGTGACCGAGCCTCCCTACGGTAGATCCCCAGGATCCAGATGGACTTGTTTTCCAGCTGCCATAACAAAGTCCCACAAACCTGGTGGCTTAGAACAACAGTGATTCATTCCCTTACCATGCTGAAGGCCAGAAGTCCAACACGGAGGTGTGGTCAGGGCGTGCTCCCCGCTAGCTCTAGGCAAGGGTCCTCCCTCACCTCTTCCTAGCTGCTGAATGTTCCCTCTAGTCTCTGTCCCTGTGACCCCCTTCCTCCTCTTATAAGTCACCAACTACCAGCCTACAGGTCCAGCCTAATCCAGGATGAGGTAATCAAGGTGATCAGGATGCTTAGCTAAGAATCACAGGATCTCAGCCTAGTTTGTATGCAAATTTCTTTATCCCAAATATGGTCACGTTTTGAGGTCTTGCATTTGCAGAAATTTTGGAAGGACACTATTTAACCCAAACCCACTACCCCAGGCTTTAAGAAAGCGCCAGTGCTGTTGTTGCTGCTGTGAAATAAACGGAGTAGCGTCCTTGCCCGAGAGAGAGCGAAGACCATGGGGGGGCTGGCAAGGCACCCGAAAGTCAGGATGTCTCAGGAAGCACTGATAATGTGGATTACTGAATCGCCAGAATCAAGTCATGTGTCATCCACTGGGGATCACACGTTGTCATGCATCTGACCTGGTCCCCCCGTCACAAAAATAGATTGACATAGAGGCCATCGATGCTGGTTTGGTGCACCCGATGTCACACGTGCTCACAGGACGTTGGAGAGAGGCTGAGTCCTGCCAGGCTTTCCTCCTGGTTTTATACTCAGGAGTCAAAGGTCCAGAAGGCTGCATTTTCATGCACCGATGCTTTTCTTTTGCTGAAGCTTTGCTCACTTTGGTTCACAAAGCGCGGTGACTTTGCAGTCTCGTCTCTGCTCTGTGAGCTGCGTCTTGCCCCCAAAGCCAGCCCATTTGGGATGTTGACACATGGTGTGCTATGCCTTGTTGATCTTTTTCTCTGTAATATCACTTGCCAGAAGGACACATTATTTCAAGTCTTGCTTCAGTGACTCCTATAAACACTTTTGAAGGGAGAGGGATATGAATTGAGAAAAGAGAGCAGGACAGGCCTGTATTTCAATCATCCATGCAAGAAGATGCTGATCCAGCATCTACCATCAAGACCCTGTCTCTGATCAGGGCTCTGGGGAAACCCTGGTGGCAACAAACATGTTTCCTGACTTCAGAAGGCTCATCTCCCAGCTCAGTGGAAGCAGCTGCTTAGATACCCTGGGGTCATCTGTCAATCAGTGATGTCAGAAAAACCGTGACTTCTGAGCTACTTCTTGATCTGAATCTGAGCATACTTAATTTGCTCCTTGCTCCTGAGGGTAGATAGCATTCCTAGTCAGAAGATTGAATGTGACCTCAGAGGTCATTTGGTCCCTATTCTTAATTTTAGTCACCAGACAATCTGGTAAGTACGTATTAAATGTCAGCAATGTTCCAGGAACACACTCTGCACTGAGGAGACCACAGTGTGCATGAGCAGGCCCAGGCCTGCCCTCTTGGAACTTACAGTTGTTTGGGGGGGGTCAGATGTTATCAAAGAATTACATAAATAAATATAGAAAGTTGTGATTTCCGTGAGGGCTTGGAAGAAGGTTTGGGCAGTGTAAGATGCTAGGTTTTCTGAGTCTGGGGTCAGGAAGACTTCCCCAGAAGTCGAGATCTGTCATAGCAGAAGGTTTTCAGGCGGAGGGAGGAGGGGTGAGCACCCCAGGCAGGGGCAGCAGACGAGGCACCGCAGACTCTCACTCCCCAGACCCTCCTCCGCCTGTGGACTCCAGCTCCAGGAATCTGATTGCAAGCTCTCTGAGCAATTCCCAGGCCATCCTGAGAGACTCCTGGCTTTGAGAGCACAAACTCTGTGTTCTGACGGGTCCAAACAGACCTTCTCCTGCAGCTGGTCTCCTGGGCAGGTCTCTCTCTAAGCCTCAATTGCTTGTTTGTGAAGCTGGGTGATGTGTCCCCTGAAGAGTATGAAGATGACATTCCGTATAAAGAGTGAGAAAGGGTGTGCACAGAGGGACACCCGCACAGCAAACAGGCCAGCAGCACCTGTGTCCTTTGCTCAGGAAGATCTCTGGGGACGAGGATCCCCTGGGCTGGTGCGAAACCTGACCCACACACAGAAGAACAAACCAGAAGGAGGCCCCAATGTATTTTCAGGAGAAGATTTGCCTGTGACTCTCTGAAGGGAAGAGGTTGTGAAGGAAGGTGTTTGGAGACTACAATGTGAGAATTGGTCAGGAGTGAGCAGACCAGGGCCAGCTACACCTAAGCCACTGGGACAGTACCCCTAACCCTGAAGTGGCAGGAGGTAGGAAGCATCCACCTTGGAAGAGGGGCCGGCCCACAGAAGCCAAGGTCGCAAGCAGAGACCCAGCCACTGCCCATCAGGGCGTGCCCAGCAGAGAGCCAGCAATGGAATTGGGATTTTGACTCCTCTCCTCTAGTTCCTGCAAAATACGTTTTTTCCTCAAGTGGGAGACTTTGTTCTAAGCACGTTACACATATTGTCTCATAAATTGTGATGATAAATTAGAAGTAAAGCTTGTGTGTGTATGTGTATGTGCACGAATGTGTGCAAACACACGTGCGTGCGCACACACACACACACACACCCTGCAGGGCTCGGACTGCACGGCAGAAAGTGCTGCAGTCTCCCAGAGCTTCTGATCAGGTGCAGCCAGCTCATCGACGTAGCGTCGAGTTATTTCGGTAAGTGTTCATATTGCAGCATTTTCAAAAGCTAGGGCAGAAAATAGGATCATCAGTGCACAGTGTGCAGGGCTCCAGGCTGCCGGAGGGCGGAGGGAGCTGGGCAGCTGCCTTGGCTCCAGCTCCCAGCTCTGCTGTCGCTGTCTGTGTGTGGGTGGCGGGGGCAGGAGGCAGGAGGGCTTCCTGGAAGCAGGACCACAGTGCAGAGTCCTCAGCCCAGCCAGTGCCATGGAGCTGTGGGCACACTGTGCTTTGCCCACTGGCACGGGAGACTTGTCTTGTTCTGTTTCAAACGGGAAGAATAAGAAAGGAGAAACCTTCTCAGGAAATAAAGATGCACCTTCATTTTTGGTCCTAGACTGCTATGCATAAAAGTCACAGAAGAGCTACTTGAAAAGGCAAATTCCAGGGCTCTGCCTGCAGGACCTACTCCTCTGGGTGGCCAGGAACCCAGGAACCTGCCTTTTGCATTTGTCCAGGACTGGGATGCAGGCAGTGCCTCTTCTCTGGAGGGAGTTTGTTTCAGGAACACTCCTGTGGCCAAGTCCTGGCCCCTGCCACCTCACCCCAGGAGGATCAGAGGCTCCAGGTAGCTAAGTGTTTGTGATCTGGCTCTTCCAAAACTGAGAATTAGCCACCTTGCCTCTCTAAAAGACACGGTCACCAAACCTCTAATGCCAAGTGCTCTGGCAGACCTGGCAGGGCTCCTCGGGATTGGCTGTGGGGCAGTGTGGGTGCCTTGAGATCCTGATCTAGAAGTAGGGCATGTGGGCCGTGCCTGGATCTGGTCACCCAGCAGAGTGACCACCTCCTTTAACGAAGACTGAGGGCATGTTAAACCTGCAAACAGAGAAGAGTAAATATTTATTGAGTTCCTACTATCTGCTGGGTTGTGTATGCAAAATGCGACGCAAATGAAAAGGAGTATAATTTATTTCATAAACTTCAGATCTAAACACCTAAAAAGCTGATTTCAAGTTAGGGAGTTTGTCTTGGAATGACATCACACACGTGCTTTCTGATTTGATTGTGTTCTCTTTCCCTGCATGTGTCCCTAATCTCCCCAAAGGACGTTCCTTTAGCATGTGCTCGGGGGGTCCTGAGCTCCAGGCTGTGGAAGGTCTTCTGATCCCCGTTGCTCCTCCTCTGGGCACACACTGCAGTAACTGCAGCCATCATCTCCGGCAGCCCACACCTCTCTGGGGGCTTCAGGCCCCCCCACAGACCAAGGACTGTGAGACTGCACTCGTACTGGAGCTTCCTTCCTTGGGCGTCTCAGGGCTAACGTGGTTTAGTGTCGCCCCGCCCCGCCACCCACCCGACACAATCCTGGTTCCCATCTCCGCAAGGCGGCTTCTCTATCTGCTGCTGCTCCAGAGCCTCCCCACCTCCCCTGCTCTCTGCCTTCGGTGCTCAGCCCTGTTCTGATGCTTCTCCCCACAAACCCACCCACATGATGAATGGAGCCTCTGAGGGTGGTGAAGTCACATCCTCCTGGCTTTGCTCACTCCCAACCCCCACCACCCCCAAACTCATCCCTGCAAGAAGGCTGGCTGTCCCGCAGAGCCCCGGGGCTGCTCATTACACTGATTTACATGACGATCCCCTCAACTTCAGTTTCTAGTATTTCTCTGAGGCCCTGATGACAGCCTACATTTGCATCAAGCTCTGCAGTTTACAAAGGCCATGCAAGATCGTTTCGTGGTGGATTCCCACAATTCTCTTTGGGTGAGTGGCAAGTACTGTGAGTAGCGCCCATTTTATAGATAAAGCAGAGGTCACAGACTTACCTAGCTCAGTGGTTCTTAACCAGAGATGCTTTTGTTCCCAGGGGCACTTTCAGCAATGTCTGGGGACACTTCTGATTGTCACAACAGAGACAGTAGAAATACCACTGGCATCTCGTGGTTAGAGGCAGGGAACGTGATCGCCATTCTGCAGTGCCCAGGACAGTCTCCTCAACGAACCAACACGTCAGCCGCCACAGTAGAGAACCCGGTCCGAAGCTTTTTGAAATAGAAGTTCAGAGGTGAAACTCGACTCCCTGCTTCTGCGGCAGGTGACAGGAGGCTCTCTGCTTCCACAGCAGGTGGGGTCCACGGGAGTTGCCCTTCTTAACAATGGCCTCTGCCCTTCAGTATTTCAGAGACCCAGCAACTCACTATCAGTTTTTCCTTCTTTCTGGGTTCTTGTCTCATGAATTTGAAGAACAAAATCCAAAAGCCAGGATGAGCGAGAGTAAGAGTAGAATTTATTGAAGAAAAGAATCAGGATTCTTGCGCTATAAGAAGGAGCCCCAGCTCTGTGCGGTGGCAGGATCGTAGCCAGGAAGGTTTGTCGGAGGCATGATTATTGCTAATTGAAGGAAGGAACCCTGCTGCAGATTTTCCCCAACCAAGTGCGCTAGTTGCGGGGTTTACTTAGCACTTGGGTCACGACTATTGCTCCAAACTTACGCTAAGTGGGGTTTGGAAAAGCGATAAT
This sequence comes from Glaucomys volans, assembly GCA_020662805.1. Taxonomy (NCBI): domain Eukaryota; kingdom Metazoa; phylum Chordata; class Mammalia; order Rodentia; family Sciuridae; genus Glaucomys; species Glaucomys volans. The sequence continues at coordinate 711,871 of JAJEJO010000806.1, forward strand.
GCTCTTGAGTCCTGACTTCCATTCAGGTCGGCCCCATTTCTGTTTTTTCCTGAGGGTCAGAAAGCAGGAGGTTGCGGTCGCGGGATGGTGTGTTCCTGCAGGTCCTGGGCTGCAGTGCTGCGTGGACCAGGCTTCTGCAGCCGGTGTCCGCACTGTGCCCAGGCCTGACTGCAGAGGGTGACAGGTCAACTTCTGGGCTCACAGCACCTCAGGCCCACCCTGCCTGAATGGCGGGCTCCACCGGGCAGCAGGTCATGCTTGCCACCATGCTCTGAAATACCTGGGCCCCTCTGCCACCCTGCTGCCCCTTCTGGCCCAGCTCTGGGGCCACCAGAAGCTGTGTCACTTTTGCATACTCACAGGGTCCTCACTCGGATATTTGGATCCCAAGAACCTCTGCTCCTCCCAGGACCACGTGCTACGGTGACTCTGAGGCACCTGGGGTAATACAGTCTCCTCACCGAGGAAATCAAACCAGAAGTCCAGTGCTAGCTGGGAGAATCGATCTCTGGACCTCACTCTTCAACCACAGAACGTCTGTCCGAGAGCTGCTTGAAGAGCAATGGTCCATCCCAGGTAGAGTATCCGGTCCGCCTCATTCCACCCCTCCCAATCTGCTCTCCTCTTTCTCCTCAACCTCAGTTTTCACTAGTTCTCCTGCCACCTCCAGTGAGGTCCACCCCACAGGTCACCCAAAGGGCATGACACTGGGTTCCACCGAAGACCTTAGGAAAGCAGAGTCATGCAGGGGTGGAGAGCTGGCTGGAGGGGAGCACAGTAGGGAGGGCGGAGGCTGCTCAGGACCCTCCTCAGCCACACACGAAACTGGAAAACAGTCTTTGTGGAAGGAAAACACAGTGGTTCAACAGACACCTGCCACGGAGCTGCTGAAAGTATGGAGACAAAGATTGTCCCAGAGAGTCATAACCAATTTTTGATTATACATAGTTGAAAGAAGAAAGAAGTCACTGTGCATTCAATAGTGCATTATTTAGTCTCCAGGTGTTAGACAGCTTCTATGTTTTATTCTAGTGTTGATTTCTAATTTCATTCCATTATGATCTTATAGAATGCACGGTATTATCTCCATTTTTTTCATATTTACTAAGAGTTGCTTTGTGGCCTAAGATGTGGTCTATTTTAGAGAAGGATCCTTGTGCTGCTGAGAAGAAAGTGTATTCACTCACTGATGGATGAAATATTCTATATATGTCTGTTAAGTCTAAATTATTGATTGTATTTTTTAATTCAATAGTTTTTTTATTTAGTTTTTGTTTGGAAGATCTGTCCAGTAGTGAGAGAAGTATGTTAAAGTCACCAAGTATTACTGTGTTGTGGTTTATTTGATTCTTGAAATTGAGAAGAGTTTGTTTGATGTACAAAGATGCTCCATTGTTTGGGGCATAAATAATTGTGATTGTTTTGTCTTGCTGATGAGCAGAAGAAATCAAGGATGAAATAAAAAATATATTTGGAGGTAAATAAGAATACTGATACAACATATCAAAATCTCTGGGACACTGTGAAGGCAATGCTAAGAGGAAAGTTCATTGCATTGAGTTCATTCATTAAAAGAATAAAAAGTCAATGAATAAATAACCTAACATTACATCTCAAAGCCCTAGAAAAAGAGGAACAAATCAACACCAAAGCAGTAGAATAAAGAAAGTAATTAAAATCAGAGTTGAAATCAATGAAATTGAAATAAGAGAAACAATTCAAAAAGTTGACAAAACAAAAAGTTGGTTTTTTGAAAAAAATCAATTAAATTGATAATCCCCCGGCCACACTAACAGAGAGAGGAATCTATTCAGATTACTAAAATATGTGATGAAAAAGGAAGTATCACAACAGACACTACTGAGATACAGAAGAAAACATTTTGAAAATTTATACTCCAATAAAATAGAAAAATTTGAAGACATCAACAAATTTCTAGTGACATATGAAGTATCCAAACTGAATCAGGAGGACATACACAATTTAAACAATTTTAAGCAATGAAATAGAAGATGCCGTCAAAAGCCTACCAACCAAGAAAAGCCCGGGACCAAAAGGACCAGCTAAGTTCTACAAGACCTTCAAAGAAGAATTAACACCAATACTTCTCAAATGATTCCATGAAATAGAAAAGGAGGGAACCCTTCCAAGTTCATTCTATGAGGCTAGTATCACCCTTATACCAAAAACAGACAAAGACACATGGAGGAAAGAAAACTTCAGACCAATATCTCTGATTAACATAGATACAGAAAATCTCAATAAAATGCTGTCAAATTGTATACAAAAACATATTAAAAAGATAGTGCACCACAATCAAATGGGTTCATCTCAGAGACATAAGGTTGGTTCAACATATGGAAATCAATAAATGTAATTCATCACATCAATAGACTTAAAGACAAGAATCATATGATCATCTCAATAGATGCTGAAAAAGCATTTGACAAAATATGACACCCCTTCATGTTCAAAACACTAGAAAAACTAGGGACAGTGGGAACATACTTCAACATTGTAAAAGCTATCTGTGCTAAGCCCATGGCCAACATCATCCTAAATGGAGAAAAATTAAAAGCATTCCCTCTAAGAACTGGAACAAGACAAGGTGCCCTCTATTACCACTTCTATTCAACATCATTATTGAAACTCTAGCCAGAGCAATTAGACAGGAGAAAGAAATTAAAGGCATACGAATAAGAAAAGAAGAGCTCAAACCATCACTCTTTGCTGACAACAATTCTGTATTTAGAAAATCCAAAAAATTCCATCACAAAACTTCTAGAACTAATAAATCAATTCAGCAAAGTAGCAGGATACAAAATCAACACCCATAAATCAAACACATTCCCATACATCACATTCACAGTAGCCTCAAAAAAAGTATTTAGGAATCAATCTAACAAAAGAGGTGAAAGACCTCTACCAAAAAACTACAGAACACTAAAGAAAGAAACTGAAGAAAAAAGTCACTGTGCAAAAATGGGACCCTCGAATAGTCCCCACCAATATTTCAGGCCAGGCGTCTGTTCACCTGGGGCTCCAGCTTTATCCTGGCCGGGGAGGAGCCCTGCCCTCTGCTGTCGCAATGGCCTGTCCTGGAGCAGACGGTCACACCCAGAAAGCTGAATGCAGAGGGTGGGTTTCCACTCCAGATGGCGCCAGGGGCTCCCTGTTCCCTGCCTGCGCACAACAGCATTAAGCCAATCCTGACATCGTCAAAGTAACTGAGGGAAGATTGACTCTAAGAGCACTCGGGGCGTCCCATGGAGACCAGGCAAAGAGTGCATTCAGACCCTCGAGAAAGGGTCAAATGCCTGAGGAAGTGGCCACAGGAGTGAATCCGGGTCTCAAAATATGTCACCAGAGTGACTGTCAATTGGTACAGCTCTCAGAAGAACCCAGGCCTAACCGCCATGTTGATGAGGTGTGGAGCCCTGGCGCACTGCTGGTGGGGACGTGAGGTGGCACAGATGCTGGCAGTTCCTCCAAGGTTAGACACAGAGTGTAGACACCACTCGCCCCATGTCCCACCCCTGGGTATGAGCCCAAGAGAAATGAAAACCCACACAAACACTCGTACATGCATGAATGTTCACAGTGGCCAAAAGGTGGGAACAATCCAGACACCCATGGACTCTGCGAACGGTAAATAAAGTGTTGTATAGCCATACGGTAGGACATTCTGTGACAACGAAAAGGAATGAAGTACAGATACACACTACAACCTGAGTGAGTCTGGAAAACATCATATTGAGTCAAAGAGGTCAGTCACCAACGATCACATTTGGAGTGCTTCCATTGATCCAGAATGTTCAGAATAGACACATCTATAGGAACCGAAAGAAGGTCAGTTATTGCCTAGGGATACAGAGTTGAGGAGAAATGGAGGAAAACAGCTAGTGGACACAGGATTTCTTGTCGGGGGATCAAAACGTTCTAAAATGGGCCGGGTGCCGTGGTACACACCGTCATCCCAGCAGGAGGATCGGAAGTTAAGACCAGCCTGGGAAATGTAGTGAGACCCTGTTTCAAAGTAAATTTTAAAAGTGTTGGGGACAGAGCTCAGAGTTGGAGCGCCCTGGTGGAATCCTCAGAACCCACATGTGTTTGTAGGTATCTCCCAAGACGGGCTGGATGGTGGCTGTACAACTCGGATGTACTAAGAGCCCTTGGATTCTGGCCCTGAAGTGGTGAATTGTCCGGTATGTGAATTTACTTGAGAAAGCTGTTGAGGAAGAAGAAGAAATGGAGAGGAGGAAAAGAAAATGGAGGAGGAGGAAGAGGAAGAAGAAAAAGAGGTTGCAGGGTCCTGCAGGCTTCCAAATGCTCATTGGCTGAGTCCGTGGTATCCCAAGGCCTCGCTCTGGAGGGCAGGGAGCCTCTCCCCACGCTCAGTTCTGCTTGTATCTTTAGGTGGGTCTAGAAATCAAATCAGCATAGGTCAGATTGGAGAGAGAAGCAGGCAGGCTGTGTCAACGTGCACGTCTGTGGGGATGTCCTCGAGACCGTGAAGGCTGGAGAAACGGCCAAAGCGAGATGCTTTTGTTCCCTTCAGACAGAGTCATGAATCTTAGAGCACGGTGACAAAGCACAGGAACACCTCGGAAGGCGAGCACCTGGGAAGGATTTAAGGGAGCAAGCTTGTCTGCAGATCCCTCAGCTCTGAGCTGATGACAGTCATCTCCAGAGAAAAAGGATTTGTGTCCCATGGTCAGGCAGGAAGGGGAAAAGCAGGAAGTCCCCCTGCATCCACACTCTTCAGCTTGGGCACCTCAATACTCTGAGCAATGTTTCCGTTTCCTTCAGCTTTGGGGAGGTGCAAAGGTCTGGTGGTTACAAGCATGGGCTCTGAAGTGCCAAGGGATGAGTCAGGTCAGACGGGCTCCCCTGCCTGCCTACCCAGTGATTCCTGGAATTTGGGTCGAGTGCTCCCAGTATCTTCTACACAGTGGTTTCTTACTTCTAACATGTGTTGGACCCCTGGGAGGGCCGGTTAGGACACGCGCTCCCAGAGCCTCTGATTCAGTAGGTCTGAATGGGGTCAGAGAATCTGCATTTCTAGCAAGCAGGTGCTGATGATGCTGCCCACCCTCGGACCACCCTGAAAACTACTGATCTAAGAATCAGTCTCAGAGCCTGTCCAGGGCACTTTGCAAGTAGCAGCAGAAATCCACAGGGAAAATTAGTTAGGTGTGTGACAATATAAAGGACTTTATAACTGTTTTATGTGGCAAATTCTAAATGTCGAGTTATAATAAGTAGCCAAGTTTTGATGAGCTGATGGGACGTAGCAGACTAGGACTCAGAAGACCTGGAGTCACATCCTTCCAGCTCTAGGAATTTGGTCCCAAACAGCCTCGGACCAGTGTCCCCCTCTGTGCATCATCGGTATGTACCATAAAGTCATGAGGGAAATAACTTGATAACCTAGTTGAAATCCTGGTAAGCTATCAACGCGTCAAACTTGGGTTCTTCTCGCCTCTCTCAGAAGCATTTCTGCAAGGCTTGCCACTCTCACTGAGGCCTCTGCAGTGTCTGGAGCCCCCTGAGGCCTGCAAGAGTTAAGCTGCTCCCATGCCGAGCAGCAGGAATCCACACCCAAACAAGCCTACTGTGTAAAGATGTTGACTTTTGCACATTACAGGGAGTCCAGTCTTGGCAGCCCAGCTGTCAGATAGAGGAGGCTGCAGAGAACGTAGACCAGGCAGGGCCTGGAAATGGTTGGAAAATGCATCAGACGATAAGGATAAATGCTTACCAGCTCGTGAGCATCAGGATGGTAAATTAAAAAAAAAAAAAAAAAGTCTAGAGCCGTGGTTCTGAGCCCGGCCACAGGAGAGCCACACTGGAGCTTGTCCAGGGTGTCATCGTTTGGGCTCTGCTCAGAAGCTTCTGGCCTGAGTGGGGTGGGCGTGGCTGAGACGATGGTGAGAACCATTGCTCCAGAATCAGTCTCAGCTCGGAGGATCCCCGGCGTGAGCATGGACGACGGTCACTTAGGAATGGAGTAGATTAGTGGGAGAAGGTGGTGCCAAAAACCAGCAGGGACTCACACGCCTGTTCAGCCCAGAGCCCCTTCCCTGTCTTTGGTAATCATGATCATCGGAGCACATTCTCACAAACACACCACACACACACACACACCACACACACACACAGACACACACACACACACACACACA